>BGNK01001389.1:134926-150740 GCA_003297005.1 Symbiodinium sp. clade A Y106 | reverse complement strand
GGTGGTGGTCACCCGCCCCGACCTGAATGCTTGGCCGCCACCTTTTGGAGAACTCTCGGTTTAGAGTCTATAGAGCTTTTGCACCATCGAGAAAATCAATGTTTTGCCGTGGGTGAGCTTGTGCGCCTGTGCAAACAAATCTGGAAGCCAGTGACAGGGGCATGTGCTTTGCCGAGGGGCATCCCCACGGATTCGATGTGATTTTGAGCTTTAGAACTCGATGTTTCGTGCAAACCTTCCAAGCGTATGCCCAGACATCATGACATAAGAAGGTATGCAGGAGGCAAGCTTGGCCACAGATTGGGAGGGGAGGGGCTGAGTCCCAAAGTCGTCGACCGAACCACAGGTTCTTCGAGTTTTTTGTAAAGTCCGGCAATGAATGATTTTCATATTCGACCTAGTGTTGTTTTGCTCAATTATGTGGCACAGGTCCTCTTTGAAGATCTTTCCGTTTTGCCTGGTCTCGCGAGTCTCGTTGATTATTTCTACAATGCCACAGTGACATGTGTTCGCGAGGCCAGGGACCAGGTTTGTGGCCACTAAGCTGCGATCTTCTACAGCAGCTCGAGGCCGGGTTTCGGCGAAAAAAATCAAAAGCACATGACTTAGGCGGTTTGCGCTTTCGGGGGAGGGGTCCGGCATGTTGTGACATTCCGAGGAGGTTGGCGCCTTTATTTTGTCACTTAGTCATGTTCAGCAGGCCCACTTCCGATTCTGCCAACCCTTCGCGTGTCGCCCGTTAGCCGGGTGCATTCTCTAAATGGCAATAATGTAGAAAGGCTTTGATGTGTCCATCCAGAGTCCAGAGCAGAATCTTGGGTCCTTTCCTGTCGGAAGGCCTTACAATATGTCGTGTTTTAGCCTCCGGCTGGCTTTGCTAATTAAATCTAGAATCCAGGCCGAACGCAACAGCCTCTTGATCCAAGCTTCAAGTGGTTTGAGGTAGCAGCGCTTGGTCTTGTCATTCACCACCTGCTGTCTGCCTCTCCTCCACCGCTTTCCGTGCCCGAGGGCCGACAACTGAGACCGGATGTCTTCACTTACAACCTGATTCTCCGTGCTCTGGAGGTAGGGTCTTCGGGCTGTGAGGTCTTTGCGTTTGGGCCTGGTGTGCTGAGTTTCTGGCTGCAGCGGTTTTTGCACCGTAGAGTCTAGGGCCAGTTTAGTGCATGCGGCAGGGTCTGTGCATGCGCGAGCTTGCGACTTCCAAACCTCTCAAGCTTTAAGATGCTTTAAGATTAGGCCAGGGAAGGTGCCGAACAGTGAAGCAGCACCGAGGAGTCCAAGCCCCACGCATGCAAGAACCGTCCGAATAACAGAAGCTGAGAAGAGCTGTTGCTAGTACCACGGCCAGCCATGCGAGGAGCAAGACGCGCAGTGGATCCTTGCCTTGGAGGTGCTGTCTCAGGCGGCCCTGCAAGTTGCATTTGGAATGTGTGTGGGGCTAGCTTGCAGGCGTTGTCTGGAGCTTGACACGCCGAAGTCGAACCATTTCAGGATGCAGAGTCGTGAGTCTGCGCACCCCCTATGTCCTATGAGAGGACAAGAGACTGAGGTCCTGAACTTTGAACTATATAGGGCCTTGATGTCACGTGCTGGCAGAGAGACCTTTTGCTTCAGACCCGGCAGGTTTAGTTTTGACCCTGCGCCTGGCACTTCAAACTCAACGAAATACATGAACCGCCAAGTCCGCCAAGTCTTTTGCTGCATGACGGCTGCCAAACGTCCCTCCAGGTTGAAGCCAAAAGCCTGCAACTGGACGTGATCTCCTACGTCTCCGCGATAAGCGTCTGCGAGCGCACAGGGCAGGCAACGGGAGTGCAGAGGGTTGAGCGTGCAGGGCAAACGACACCATTGTCTGATGACTTGGACCAAAAATGGTTTAGGCTTCAGGGGCAAAGGCGGGGCTGCTTCGCTTTCGGTTCTACCGCGATGCCAAGTCGTGCTTGATTGCCTGCTGAGATATATGTACACGTACCGACAACAACGCCATCATCATCAGCAGCACCACCACCGCCATCATCATCATCATCATCGGCATCGTCATGGTCCTCCTGATCATCATCAGCACAACCATCATCATCATCATCATCATCAGAATCATCATCATCAAGTCACCTCGAGACATCTCCCGGCTGTCGTTTGCTTCCAACCGAAGAGTTACAAGACCCATCACAAAATATGGCGATTTGCAAACGTGCGATTTTGTTATGAGCTGCAATCGTCTCGTGGGGCAAATGGTGGATGTTTCCAACAATGGCGAGTGGGTGAACAATGCAGACAACTCCTGAAGGTTGGCGTTTGGGATTGTTGGGGCTGTTGGGTCGGACCGTGGCAGATATGCTTCAGGGTGGAATAGCAGACTTGGTGGCCTGGCTATACGGCATATGCGTGCACCTGCCATCAGTGTAAGGACCAATGATGAGCGTAGTATCCCCCGCGAAAAAAGAGATCTAGAATCTAGAGACCAGCCTAAAAAGACAAGCTGCATGAACCAATCAGACGTTCAGGTTCAGGTCTACATATGGCCCCTAAGACGGCAGGGAGAAATAGACACATACTGCGAAGTACTTGTCCGAAAATCTCCAGCGAACTCTCGTCCAAGACCTGAAGTTCCGAACTCCCAGCCTTGAAGTCTCATTTGAATGGAATGCCCAGAACTCATACGTAGATGATCGAAGTGCCTAGGCCTAGTCTGAAGCTCACCACGGCATCAGAACCAATAAGCGTTCGCCTCGAGGCTAACATGGCTCTGCGACTTCTTACGGAAATGAGGGCTCGGCGACTGCAGAGCATCATAGCATTGAGCCATGGCTCTGGATTTTCGCAGTTTGAAGCTGAGGACTGAGGCACTGAAGTCTGGGATTGGGTCTTGGAGTGAAGACTCTCCTCGAGAGCAGGGTAACTAGAGGCTAGTGGGATTGTCGGATTCATCGCAGTACTTCTTTATATGTATATGTATATAGGAGAATATGACAAAATTATATGAGTAGAAGTGTACCTCATTGGGTCGCACTTTCTATAGTATATACATAATGAGTCATGTTCATTGTTATAGAATCAGGAACGGTCCGAGATAATGATGAAATCTCATCATTATATTTCATTCCATTTTAATACTTACCTACTTGCTTGCTTACCTGCCTACCTACCTACCTACTTACTTACTTGCTTTATTCTTTCTTCCTTTCTTCCTTTCTTCCTTGCTTGCTGGCTTGCTTATTCCTGTCTGTCTTTCTTCTTTGCTTGCTTATCCGCAAATCGCGCCTACCTGCCTGCCTGCCTGCGTACCTACCTTACCTACCTACCTCCCTAACCTACCTGCCGACCTACCTACCTCCTACCTATACCTGCCTACTTACCTACCTCCGACCGACCTCCCCATCCACCCACGAACCTACCCACCCACTCACCCACCTACCTACCCATGCCTAAACTATATACGTACCTACTTGCATGCTTACGGCCTTACAGACTTACGCACTTAGATGCATACATGCTTGAATACCTTACATACTTACTTACACACTTGCATGCACGAAGGCTGACAGGCGGGCGTGTGGGCAGGCAGGCAGGCAGCGGCAAGCCAGCAGGCCGGCAGGCAGGCAGTCATGATTTTCACACGGTGTAGGAAAAACTTTAGGAGGTAAAGTCTTTGAATTCTGGTTTCCTATTGTCGGGGCATGATGGCGGCAGCCCAGGAATGCTGCAATCAGTGCATGCGGGCGAGGGGAGCAATGGCAGCAGGCCAGCGTGCTTACCTATCCCAGCCCGAAGCTTAAGCTTGAAACATGCGTTGTCTGCCTAGACTAGCCATGCCGCAGTGAGCAAATTCACACCACCAATTCAGAAACTTTGCAGGCCCTTATTCTTTTTTCCGGTGCAGAGCATCAACAGCTGGCTGTGGACGTGGTGACGTGCGGGGCGGCGGTCAGTGCGTGTGAGAAGGCATAGACAGTTTGTCCGCGATGTCATTGCTGTATTTTGTGAGCTTGTCGCCGATGTCCGGGTTGGTTTTGCTTCGAGACAAGAGGTTTCAGGATGCTTTAATGGCGGAATGCTCTATGCACGCATCTTTTGTTACCTTCTCGTACCATGTTGGGCCGTCAAGCAAAGACCGGAAACCTTCTGGTTCAGCCCACTTCAAGGCCGGCCAGTGGGTTCAAGCTCTGCAGCTTCTTTCGTCCGCTCATGCGGGCCGGCTGCGTATCAACGTGGTGGCGCTGAGTGCGGGCATCAGCGCCTGCGAGCCCCGGTCTTTGCATTGTGGTCTAGTTTGTCCGTTTGTTCCGGGCACCACTGCATCACATGGGGACAATAACAGTGTTTGATCATGAAGCAGGGATGGAGTGCGCATGACGAAGCTGCCCATATTTGTGGAATACCAAGCTTGTCCACCTGGGCGTGCCTGCGGTTTCATATTGGAGCAAAGAGATCGTCGCATCGGCAACCATATACTGCACCATTCGACAGGGAGGTGGAGGGAGAGGGAGAGAGAAGGCGGGAGAGTCCGGGAGAGCGAGCGAGAGTGGTTGTGGAATGTTTTTTTGGCGGAGTGTGGGATACGGCTTGTGCGACAACATTTGGCTGTCGATCATGACGGTGATGGTAAAGCTTGTTGTCGTGCATGGGGAGGGCACAAGCAACAGAAGTGAAATAGTTTCGGATTGCTCCAGTGATTGGAAAGACAACATTTTTGCTATCCTCTTGTCATCGTGGAATTCCATCATGTCGTATTTGTTTTGGGATTTCGTTTTCCGTCTTGTGCTTCGATCAGGGCAATTAACTCTCCACAGCCTCTCAGCCTGAACGCTTCGAGCCGTCTCGCATCTCTTTCCCAAGGAAAAGGCCGTCCGATGGGAAGAAGCCTTGTGGCTGCTGTTCGATCTAGAAGTATCTCGGCGACTTCTCAAGGCTTGGAGAGATCAGAGGGTTTCAGTTGTCGAGATGTTTCCGCAGATTAGAGTTCCAGCCGGGGGGTTCATCGCGAATTCATGAGAGTCAGAGAGGCCAACTGCCCTCCACCAGTCTTTTCGAAGCCACGCAGGCTGGCATCGAGCCCGCAAGTCAGGGCCGGCAGAACTCGAAACGCCAAGCTCTGGACGTACTCGTTTGCGCTCTCTATCTCGAGACTCTACCAGGCCTGAACACTTGAAACCTGCGAGACTGAGGTTTGGCAGCTGGAGGCTGACGTGACCAGCTACAGCGCTGCCATCAGCGCCTGTGAGAAGGCTTGTCGCAGTGGTTGACTTTCTGGTTACTGCCCCTGAACCGTGGACCTACACTATACATTCTAGAACGCTCATCTCAAATTTGGTTTCCTTTAGCCATCAGTGCACGCAAGCAATTTGCATGTACCGGTATGACTGTTGTAGCCTCAACTTTCAACGCGCAGACGCTTTCGTGTTTCTGCCAACGGCATCGCAACGAAATCTCGATGCACGCAGAACCAGACGCTCCAGAGTAGAGTCGGTACAGGGTCTTAAAGTTTGCGGCCGCAGCTGTGACATCATTCGAGCCTAGGAAGACCTGGTTTCAGGCACAGCTTTTCTGATTGACCCAGACATCTGGGTGTTCCTTTCAGGCCGCGGAGTGGCGACGGGCCTTGCAGTTGCTTTCGCAGGCGGAGGACCAAGGACTGCAAGTGAACCTGATCACCCTGAGCGCGGGACTGATGTTGGAAAAGCTTTGGGCTCATGGTTGCCTCCACTTCTCATAAAGCTTTATTCCGTCGACATCTCTGAACCCTTTTCCAACTTCAGACAAGTTTCGAAGCCCTGGGCAAACACAGCCGCAGAGTTTCATGGTCACGGCTGAGGTTTGCGGGAGTGAACTTCAGAATTTCGGCTTTGCTATCAAGCTGGTTTCATGTGGTGTCGTGAAGTCTAAGGAGTGCAGCCATCAGCTCGTGCGGGCAGCTTCCTTGCAACAAGCGGTTCCCTCATGTCTTCTTGAGACCTTTGCTGTTTGTGCGATGTTTGGGATGCATCTTATTGAGTATCGGGGTTTGGTGTAGAGTTTTTCAGCGTTTCTGAGCTGAACGGCTTCATGACGAAGGGCTTGAACTGCAGGCTTTTGTTTGTTGAACTCCTGAACTCGGAGAGCTGTTCGCTCGAATGACCTGCATCACTACAGACCCGAATCCCGTGCCTGTGCCCTGATTGTCAATTGAAGCCTGTGAGTCCTTTCGGTCGGAAAGTGGGGTGAGCGGATTTGCTTGCATCGTGTTCGGAGCTAGAGCCGGGCCCTCCCTGTTGGTGTATTATTCTCGTAGTGCTGTAGAAGACCATAGTCCAGCGTCACTACAAGCTGTTCACTTTTTGAGGAATAGGGCTCACTTTCTCTTCTTCTTCTTCTTGTTTATGGCTTCTTTCACGATCGATTTCGCCAGAGTGATTGCATAGTAAATCAAGAGCCCAGCGGAGGTAACCTGCCCAAGGTTTTAGAACTGCTGTAAGGGGATCGTAACCTCAAAAGCCAAGATCCGAGCACCCTAAGATGGACTGGCAAAGCCGAGAGACGACTCAGGAATGCATCACAATGGTTGGGTGCCCTGCACCTCCTCAGCAGAGCAAGGTGCGGTCAGTGAATGATACCAAAGGGGATTAGGCTGAGTCGAGGTAGAAACGAGGGCAGGTGTCAAAGCAGAAAGCCTTGTTGCACAAGTTCCGCTCTGCGTGGCCGAGGGTTAGGTCTCATTTCCGCTCTTAAGTTCCACTGTTCTGAACACTCGCAGCCTCGGAGTTTCCTCACCGACCCGGGCAACCAAAGGCTACTCACTACTGTAGGTCCCAGAAATTGTCCAAGTCCTCAACTTGATGAGTCCTTGTCCCAGCCTTGCAGGGAAGAAGGGCTCCAACCCGGTGTCGTCGCTTTCTCTGCTGCGTTGAGTGCTTGCCAGCAGGTCCTGCGCTTCAGGGTTTGAGCCGAAATCTTGGGGTTCCAGTACGGTTTGGGCTTAAGGCAGACGCTTAGAGGAGCAAAGGATGAGTTCTGGGTTTGAGTTCAGGGTCGACGACGTATGATCACAAAGAACAGTCAACCTGGGCCGCTAGGCCTCAACAGGCTTCGGCTTTGGACTAGTGCAAGCATGTAAGAACCGGGGTTGAAGATTCGGACTTATGGAAAAGGTGTGGGGCTTCGCATCTAGGAGCTTATGTTGAGTCTGCTGGATTGGGTCTTTGGGCTTCCTTTCGAGGTCCATGTCTTAGCAGCTTTGTTTCGGGTCCTTAGATCCGAGTCTTTTCGGATTCAACCGCTTAAAATACAATCAAAACCCCAAGATCTAATTTCGAGGCGGGTGAGTGGCAGCGGGTGCTGCATCTCTACACAGAGATGACTGCTTCTGCCGTTCAGCCGCTCCTTGACTGAAAAACCGAAGCTTGAAAATTTGGATCCTGAACCTGGCTCGCCAGTAGAGGCGATCCGGGTTGAGAGACCAGGACAGAAGGTTCGGAGCAGAGTCTACATGCTTGATTGAGTATTCAGGATGTGCGCTGTGAGGTCTGCAACCAGACTACAAGCTTAGCTTGCCAGCATTTTTGTCGAATGTTTCCAGGAACGTGGTCACTGTGGCCTCTGCGCTGGCCTCCTGCGAGTCTGCAGCACGCTGCTTCGAGTCGCTGGCACTGCTTGCCAGGTCCACAAAGCTTGCATGTTGGGCTCGGGGTTTCGGGCGAGGGCGATCCCCTGAAGTGTTGAATTTGAGAGTCGACAGGAGGCCGCATCAAAAAGTCCCTTGCAGTGAGCCGCATTGCTTGGACAACGTCTTGAAGCCACAGCATGAGCCCTGAGGTCCTTTCTACTCTACTCATGTGCTTCAACCAAAGCTTGGACACAAGTGCTCATGTGACCAAAAGCAGAACCTCAGATTTTGATTTTCTCCCAAGCTCTTTGCTTTGGCTCTAGACGGCAGGCTGGAGCAGTGCAGCGAGTTGGTTTGAGCCCGGTTTTGGGGCTGGCGAAGCGAAGTATGTTGAATTCGTGGAAATGAAGGTCCGAGCGGCCCTCTGCTCTTTGCAAGAAGCTTAGCCGCTTAGCCCTTGATGCTTACCGCTTGTGCTTGTGTAAGCCTGCTGGACCTAGCCTCCCGCGCTTGTGCCTAACCGAGATGGGCCAGTGTTTTCTCTAGCCACTTTAAAAGTATGTCTTGGAGAGGCTTAAGTTTACATTCCATCTTCTGAGCAGCGGCAGTTTGGGTCTTCAAGGATGGGAGGTGGCTACTTGACTCAGACTCTACACTTGACTCCCGCCGTAGCCATGATGCAAGCTGTGGACAGCGTTTGCGGTGTAGTGTGGCCTCCTTTTCCTCAACAACGGAAATGATGCCAGATTTGCAGGACAGCTGTCAGCTTCGTCGATCTAGGCGCTAAAGATGCGAGCCGGGCTATGCAGGGGGTCGCCGTGTTTCCTAGGCTTCCGTACAACTGGTGTGTCGGGCCAGCGGACTCAGGGCTTCCAGTGTTGGGTTTGTAGCTTCGATGCTGCACGGGTTCATGACTGCGGTGTGGCAGCCAGGCATTCGTCGAAGACTGACCTTCACAATTTTCAGGACTCAGCACGTCGGATAACCTTATGCCTGTGGTGGTCCCGCCTGCCACGCAACGTGTGAAGACTAACCTTTTCAGGGCAAGCATGCGTGATTGCCCGCATGCCATTTTTTGATGCTCTAGTGGTCACGACGTGAGTAGCACTATTAGACCGACCCAGCTCTAACAAAGCAGTGGTCTACAGGCCCGTCGGTTGAGGCTGCAATGGAATCCTAACAGTGTTCGGATGTTGATCCTGTTCTCACACTCATGTTGACATGAGTTTCACAAAGCCGTCCAGCGCCACTAACCATGCCAGGGCTGTTCTCATCTGGCTTGAGGGAGGAGGCGTTCTGCTGGCAGCGGACGGGGCCCGGCCACGTCCTGCGCGGGAGAACTGCACACGGCTTCCTGCACCGTTCCAGTGCGTTCGAAGCCAAGGAGGAACCGCCACCAAGATGCTACAACCGTCAGGGGCAGGTTTGTAACATGTCTGCACTGCCGGAAGACGAAGACAAGCAGGCTGCCCTGGACAAGCGCATGGAGCGCCTTCAAGCAGACATGCAGCTCAGGCCACAACTGTATCTTGGAAGCCAGGACGTCATGAGCCAAGTTGATAAGGCGAATGTGCTGTCCGCCGAAGAGCTCAAGAACATGGAGGCCAATGCAGAGGCCTACGAAATAGCACACATGGAGTTTGTGAAGGCTTATATGGGCTACAGGAAGGAGCTCCTCAACTGGAAGTCCGCTACCCGAGGTCTCGAGGACGACTATGCCCTGCACTGCCGTCCCTTCCACGACGTCACTATGGATTGCGAGAGGAAGTGGCGTTCCGCAATGCGAATGTGGGCAGCGCGAGAGCCTCTGCCAGCCTGCATGGTAGGAGTCGTCACGCCCTACGTGCGCCACCCACGGCCTCCTCAGAGTTGGCTAGAGTGGCTCTTCTGAGCCTGCTTGAATCCTGCAGCTGCGTGTTAATAAAACCAAATCCACTTGTCAGCCTCCGTTCAGCTAGGCTCAGGCCTGCCGTGGGTAACGTCACAAGTTTCCACCCTTCAAATTTGTTCAGGGTTTCGATCGCATTGCGCTTTGCCACCTGCAAGCATCTTGGCCCGAGGTTTCTGAGTAGTTCCGAGGCAGAATGAAGTGTCAGCATGGGCACCGAGAAATATCGTTCATGTTTTTTGGTTTCTATCGGCTCCAACAGCCACGCACTCCAACATGTCTCAGAGACCTGCCTTCAACCCTGCATTTTCTCGTGCCAACATGGATTTGCGGGCCAATTCATGCAGGCAGGAACGAGAGGACGGGCACAACTTTCGAACCAAGGAATAACATCGAACGACCTGGTGCTTGACTACTTTTGACCCCTCGGAATGTTTCTAAACCGCCACGGATGGGACGCTTAGTCTTTCAAGCTACTCGGGGTATCCCTGCCGAACCCTGCTCATCATCACTGCTTGCCATGAGCTGCGCCAAGCGCCGAGCTTCATGAAGCCACGTGCCCAGCTGCTATTCTGGAGTTGAGGTCTAGTACAGCTCCTGCACAGCAATCCGAAACTCTGCCAAGAGAGGTTCGAGACCCGTTCTCGAATTGTCACTTCTCTTGTGATTCGACGCTCTCGCTTGCTTGTCTGGGCTCAGCGTTCGGATTTGGTTCAGAGTCGTTTCCAACCGTTTTGAGCACGGCTTCTGTTTCAGCCAACTGCGCGACCACGCGCTCCGTGGATGACGGGCGGACTAGCGACGATGCTATGCTCGGGAGGCGGCTAGTGTTTCCCATCATGGAGGTTCAGATGCGGACATCATGGTCAAAAGCCTTTACTGTACCCGTGAAAGACATCCGCCAGTCACATTCATTCAGTCAGCTTGCATGGATTTCTGGGGCCATGACTTCTCATAACATCTGACTCACGCTTTGCTCTCCTGCCGAAAGCTATTCCTGAGCTCCATCTGACTGAAGCTTTTACACTCTACAGGCTGATCTGTCTCGGGCTGAGGGCATTGTGAAAGGGTCCCTCGTTGGGACTCCTTCGAAACACTCCACAAAATTGCGACTCCCCGCGTCTTCTCGCAAAACGTGATGCTCATCATCATCGTATCAGATGTCACAACATCGTGGCAGTCCAATAGACCCGAAAGGCACAATGCCGCCGTTGGAGCATGGAGTCGTGCATGTCACCCTGTGGAGCAATTTCCACTTTCTGCAGTTCAAGCCTTGGAATCCTTAGATCCTACAAGCAAATCGACGACATCGATGTCGGCGATGACTTTGTGCTCCCAGAGGCTTCCCTCTGTTTTGGGATCAAGATGCACATTTGCGGAGAATGTTGGCTCAAGTGTCTCTGCAGTTTCATGGAGTGTCAGACTTGGGGTGGCGGTTCTGGATTAACATGCAGCTTTATGCCTCCGACTCTTCTGCAACTGCGCTCTTCTGGCCGGACAGATCAGATGGACTCAAGTTGTTGCTTCTTGCGATTGGGATCAACTATCAACAGACGAAGCCCACAGTTACACCGTGCTTTCAGACTTCACTACTATGAACCCTACCCTTGGCCTCGCACTCTAAATCAGTGCAGCCTCCTGCGTGCACCTTGGAAAACTGCCGACGACGTGGAGAGTCTTCCCATCCATCCCTTTGTAGAGGCGATGGGGAATGATGGGGACCGTTTGTCAAGGGGTACCGGTTGCCTTCCCCAAGTTAAGCTTAGAAGGAGCCCCAGGTGTGTTTCCTTCGGAAGCGGTTCATCCTGACTCTTGCTCGCCAGGGCAACATAGTTCGCGGACAGCTGCTTTTCAAGAGTCACAGCAGCACTATTTCTTGTGCAAACCGGGCCCGAACACGAACCCTAAACACTCTAACTTATCAGAATGGACCGCAGACTGAGTTCGACCTTGGCATCAATTAACCTGTACAGGGGACGAAGGTTGGAACCCGTGTGAAGACTTTTTTGGACTCGTTGCGGGGTCCACGGTTTTGCACTCTTCTTGCTGACATCCCGGGAAGCAGATCTGAGGGCTCGTATATGATCGAAGGCAGAGACCAACATGTTCCTGTCATCTGATAATGATATTGAACTCATCAGCACAGAGATTCTTGGGTTCGGTGACTCATACCTACGCGCCGAGGAAGCACTGTGCGCAGCCTGTTGCTCAGCTGTTTGCGGGTCTAGCTTCGGCTTCGGACAGGGTTTCAGAAGACCTCAGCCAATTGCAGTTTCAATACGGGAATCCGCGCCATATTCTCCGTGCCCGTAACTTGCACCTTGGTCATTGGCCCCGGGAGCTGGATGTAAGCTGCAGCTGTAGAAGGAATTGTTTGAAGGATGAGGCAAGTGAGATAGAGATGCATGCCTTTCAGGTGCCACACGATCCGAAGAGACGGCACCAACCCGTACGGCTGGATACCTAGAGAATTGCATTTGGTGCTTGGGTCTGGTGGTGTAGATCGCCTTGGAAGATTTGGATGTGGAGGAAGGTCTGTAGTTTTTTCAGACGTGGCCACAACAGAGCTCCGGTCTTAAAGATCACCAGGAACCCCTCGGTCCCGAGGCACCCTGGCTGGACCCAACCTTTATGGCGTCATGGGGCGAACGGCAGCGATGAATCAGCGTACCGGCAACGGCCCCGATCGAGCCGCGTTCGGCGCGCGGGATTTGTTCATCTGGGCTTTGAGGCTTGCATTCGCTGTGGGAGTGGGACTTTCACGGTTGTGGGTTTCTGGCTGCGGATTCAGTCAGAAATCACAGTCTCAAAGTATTGGTTTACAGTCTCGGCGTGCTTGGTGGGGCAATCGCCCATAACATCTGGTTAGCTCTGTTATCTGCGCCTCAACGCGTCTTAGGACAAAGTTCCATAGTCCCACTGGCTGGTTATTGCATCCTGACCGTGCGGTCTACCCACTTCAAGATGCTGTATCGACCTCGAAGACGGGCGTCCGAGACCAGCTCCTTTTTCCGCGAAGGTTGGGTCAAGCACTCATCGAAGCTGGAATCCAGTGGCATTCTTTGGACAGAGAGGCGGCCGTTCCATTATTCGTCGGATGCTATTTCGACAGTGAGCTCTGATTGCGTACAAACATGGCACCGCCGGTGCTGGGCTATTGCAGCGACTATTTCCGTATCTACCCCATCAGGTACAGGTACAAGAACCAGCGACATGATTGTCTCATCGGGAGTGTAGTTTTTGTTAGAGGTCTTCACCGGGGTAGAAGTGAGGCTTCGGTTTTGGTTGATCCAACAATCATGCACCTATCTAGCTACCAGAGCATTTGCTCACATGTTTCTCAATCGCCCAACGTCTTCCGCTAGAGCACAGCCGGTTCAGGAACATGATGGCCTTCCTGAAGAATCCGCGTGCGTTCGCGGGAGGCAGATGGCAGAGCATCGCTGGAATTGGCTTCCATATCCCAGTATCTGGAATTTTAGTTTCAAGAGCAGACAGCCTTGAAGCAGCTGCACTGAATGCAGTGTGCCCAGATAGAAGTCACCAGGCGCTCGTGGGCTTGCTGCAGTGCAGCGCTAAGACCGCTAAGAGTTGTGTTCATGTTTCTTAGCACCATACACCTTGAAGTCTAAAACTGGGACATAGTCTCCCGGACACCGATTGAAACTTTGCTTTTGTAGAAGCAGCCCAGAGCCCAGGAGTCATCGGCCCTGGTTCCCTTGTGACCTCTGCAAGTGATGTCATGCTTTGCAGATGCTAAGCTCCTACTGGGATACTTTCTGCATGAGTTCCCGGTTGACAATTCCAGCTTGATGTTGATCTGCTTAGGGTTTCGCAATAGTCTGCAGGGGTCATCAACATGAACTTCCGCGGAATCGAGAGCTGGCAGGACTGGCGAGGCTCTGTTAACTTTCGTTTCGGCGATTCCTCAGATGCCACCATCTTCATGCGAGTATTGGCACCTCAGTCTGTGCCATCCCTTCGTGCCTCCGTCTTTCCCTCCCTCCGTCGCTGCCTGCCTGCCTGCCAGTTAGTCAGCCAGTCAAGCTGTTTGTCTGTCCGTCCGTCCGTCTCTCACCTGTGAGTTTGTTCCTGTCTCTCTTTGTCCCTCCCTTTGTCGCTCTCGCTCTCTCTGTCTCTGTCTCCCACGTGCCCATGTTCAGCGCTTCAGAATCTTTGGCTGGATAACTTTTCTTTCAGTTTAGTCAAGCTTAGTCGAGAATGATTTGATGCATACACGCAGGGTTCAGTCTGGAGCTCAAGCACTGCCGTCTAACATAAAGCATGCAACATGCTACCACATGGTATGAGAGGTTAGTGATGTCACCCTTCATTTGCCAAAGCCACCCCTCAACGAGGGTAGCGATGATGCTTAAGATGACTGGGGTGATCAAAGTTTATCAAGATAAAGATCGGCACGACATGAGGACTCTGAGGATGATGATCAAGGTGCTGATGATAAGGATGCTGAGGTTGGTGGTGGCGGTATAAGTTATGGGGCTGCGAGGGAGGGCTGGGATGGTGATGCAAACTCGAGAGGATCGAGTGGACATCATTCACTACCTGCAGCGGGCAGGACACGAGTCTTGGATGGCGCGCGGCCCTGGATATCGTGTGGGGCAGGATGTCCTAGAGGTGGTTTGGGCGGTCAGTCGAGAAGTGCCAACGTGTTTTTGCGGTTCGGCCAGGTAGCTGCCGCTGCTGCTGCAGCTTCTGCTTTTGCCGTCTTGAGTATGTCGTTGCGCTAGGTTCGTTCGAGCGTTCTGGCCATGTCATGTTTTGTCTCTGTGATTCGCAATTCTTTCCCGGAGATCTGCTCGTCTACTCAGTTGCCAATCGAACACCCAAATTTGTCGATCACTCAATCAATCAATCTGTCTTCCTCTTCATCCTGTCTTTCTTATCCACATTCTTGTTTGTTTTAGCTTCTTCAAATCACAGTCTTAGGTCTCCTTTTCCCTCCGCCCTCCAGCACGAGATCCAGCAGCAGCTCAAGCACAGCACCAGCACCAGGCACAGCAGTAACCACGAAGAACAAGAGCAAGAACAAGAGCCAGAGCCAGAACAAGAACAAGAGCAAGAGCAAGAGCCAGAGCAACATCCATATCAACAGCAACGATAATCACACCAGTGATAACAACAAGGGGAAGAAGAAACGGAATGAGAATAGGCATCCTGACAACAGCAACAACACTAAAATCAACAACCACGATACCACCACCACCGCCGCCGCCACCACCACACCACACCACACCACACCACACACCACACCACACCACACCACTCCACACANCACCACCCACCACCCACCACCCACCACCACCCCCAGGAAGCAGCGGGAGCAACAACAAGAGCAACAGCGACACCAACGGCAACTACAATCGCAGGAACTAACATCAACACTACTTGACGAACGAAAGAAGGAGCGAGCGAACCAACGAGCTGATTGGCTAACGAGATAGCTGGACCTAGCTAACCAACTAGCTAGCCTACTAACTTGCGAACGAATGAACTAAGTGACTAGCCAGGTAGCCAAGCAACCAGGTAACCAAGTAACCGACTAAGCGACTAACCTGCTGACCAACTGACCAACTCACCAACACATCAACTGGCCAACTAACCAACGAACCAACGAACCAACGAACCACTCAACCGCTGAACCACTTAATCAACAACATGCGAACCAGCTACCCAGCTCACGTGCTAACCAGCTCACAGGCTAACCAGCTAACCAGCTAGCCAGCTGGCCAGCCAGCCAGCTTGCAGCTAGCCACCACCCGCACTCGCACCGGCACCGGCACCACCACCAACACCAGAAGCAGCAGCAGCAGCAGCAATGGAGAAGCAGTAACAACAGCGACAGCAACAAGACTACCAGTTCACATGGTTGGAAACGCAGCAAGAGATTGCAGCAGCAGTCCTCATCAGACAAGACAACGTGATTCTTTGCAATGCAATCGTGAGTTTTGCATTCACCATGATTGTGTCACAACCGTCACTGTCATAATCATCATAGCCACCGTCGGTATTGCAGTTATGGTGATGCACCAATCTCAGTGACACGATGCAATGATGTCAACAACCTCTGTCCATGCGCTAGAGGCATGCTATACCCTCACATAAATTTGAGACCGATGAGCTGCAGGTCCAGGACGGCACCCCGCACTCGCAGAAGCAGTGGTGGACCAGGAGCTCGGCTTCCGGGCATTAAGGTCAGGCTTTCGAAATAAACAAGACCGACGGGTCGAGGAAGCGGAAGAAGTCCCTGCATGTCCACCACTACCAGAGGCCATCACCGGCACCACCACCACCACCACCACCACCACCCCACCACCACCACC
>BGNK01001389.1:127214-134804 GCA_003297005.1 Symbiodinium sp. clade A Y106 | reverse complement strand
ACCACCACCACCACCACCACCACGACCATCACGACCATCACGACCATCACGACCATCGCGACCATCACGACCATCACCACCACCACCACCACCGACACCGACACCGACACCGACACCACCAAGAACACCACCAACACCATCACTACTGGGGCACATGCGGCGCCGTCAACATGGGCATGACAATAGCACGCGGACCTAGGATGTTAGTCTTGATGGTTTGAAGTTGGTTTCATGGTTTTTGTGAATTTGGGATGACGTTTTCATGAGTTGCGGCAGGCAGAGTGATAAGTTCCGGACGATCTTTATTCTAGCATTCGTTTTGCCACTAGGTCAGCAGGAGGATTGTTGATTCCAGTTTGCCACATTACTTCTTGCGCGCCCGAGTGCAAAGCTTGACAGGGGGGTCTTGGGGCCGACGAAGAACTACTGGGAGGCCAGGCCTGCTCCCGTACTCTGAAGAGCGAGCCGCTGTGGGGCTGTCCTTTCTGGTTCAGGCGTTGGGCCAAGGTTCAGAACCAGACGATGCTTAAATCGGAAGCAGACTTTGCACGCATACAAATTCTTCAGTGCTTTGCTTCATGGCATACCGGGGCAAGGGTGGTGTTCTCGAATGCCGTGCATGCGTGTGCCAGCAGAGACTTTCAATCTACAGACTTACGGTGGGTTTTGTGCGTTCGTGTCGTACTAACCACCAAGCAACGCTGAGATGATGCCAAGGCACATCTTGCAGGTTTTTGAGTGTATTCAGTTTCGGGACATGGCTGGGTCTAAAGGGTTTGTGGTAGCAGCATTGGTTGCAGCAGAGCAGGAGAGCGTGCAACTGCTGTCTTGGGAAAGGTCAATGCCACCACCAAGCAGCTGAAACCGTGGCAGCATGCCTGGCGTGGAGTCACGAGGAAGGTGAGACCACGTGGAATGTCCCGCGGGCCTTAGGATTCATCAGCCGAGCCTTTGCGATATTCCTCGACGAAAGGAGAGTGCATTTAAGGAGGAGTGCTTGGTGTTACTCCTGTTGCTCGGAGCGAACTTCATGCTGTTGACACTTCATGCAAACATGCTGTCTTCCGAGCTCTTTAAAAGACACATCCACTTTGGGACGTTTGAGACATCGTTGATGCAACCGTCAAAGGTGGAAGAAAGGAAGAAGGCGGTCATGGACAGGCTGGATTGTTGGAGAGCTGTGGTGCTTAGATCTATTCAAAGCATCATTCGGGCACCCTGCTGCTGATCGAAGCCAGACTCCTGCAACACGGTCTTCCCGAGGCACCCAAAATCGAGACTTGTCCACATGACTCAATCGAAGAAGGTCGTGGTACCCGAGATCTTCGACTGCAAGACATCGTATGAAGCTGCTGATTAGCCGGGCTCCATCAAAACATCATTGAACGCCAGTGTGATCACAACTTTGGACCTGCAATTCAGCGTATCCTGGCGCTTGTCAGTCTGGGCTTCGAGCAGCCAGCTGTGGCTATCAAGCCGGGTACTATACCGGAGAACCTGAAGGAGCCCAGTTTTATTTCCATAAAGCTGTCCAGTTGCACCATAGACTTGCGCCTTGCGAGCACTAGAAAAGTACTGCCGAGTTGTCACTGACTTCGAGCACTCGGCTGATGGAGGCGAGAGCATAGTTCAGATGATCTCTTGTGTAGGTGACTCGCTTCTGAAACTTTAGAGACGAGCTGGGGATCATGTTCGAGGATGTTCATCCACGGTGTATCTCAAGATCGGACATGTTATGAAATGCCCGACGATACCGGATGGAGCGACGGTTGGGGATCTAAAACGGCAGCTTCCTAGCGAAAGACATACGGCTTTGCCTTGTGTTCTGCCATTTATTTCTTGTCCGCCCTGTGGCCTCACGAATCGGCACAGAAGTTCTCTTTGCAGGTCGGTAAGAATTCTTTCGGCTAATCTGTTCCACGAGCAGCATGGACATGCCCACCTGAGCTCATGGATTTTGTAAGATATGTTGATCCCTCGGATCTTCACTTCTGAGGCCCTCCAAATGTCACAGATCGCAGGCTGAAGTCAGGTCTCAAGGTCTCTAGATTGAAGCTGCGCAGAGCGAGAAGGGGGGTGTGCGAGAGAGAGTATACAGCAAAGCTCTTAGCTCCAGTTTGTTCCGAACGAGCTGCCCACAGCGAAGCTCCGCAGAGCTCTCAAGGTGATCCCTTGGCGTCCTGCAATTTCGCATGTTGAGGACGACAGTGATCTCCAAACCTGGCAGCGGGTCAAGCAGGCCAGCAGTACTTGTAGGTCGTGTTCTCCTCAGGAAAATGTATACAGGACGGCAGTAACAGTTCTCCAAACAAGGTCTAGAGCAGGGTTGTAACTTTGATTACCGAGGAGGCTTTCATAGCCCACTGTCTGCCCTCGAACTCCCCTATCCCAAGCGTGTGCCCTCGGAGAGTTCGGCCACAGCCTCATTAGTAGCAAGTGATGGTTGATTCTCTCGCTTGTCGAGTCGTGGTCTGACGGTTTGAACCGAGGCTCAGGGATTTTGTCGTGACCGCAGGGTCGCCAGCATAGCGAGAACTGCGGGTGGCATTGAAAACAGCTCCTGGAAACTTACCTTGAAGCTTTCGACTTTTCGGATGCTGTCAGGTCGAGGATGGCGTGAAAGCCGCATCCATGCAACGTAGCTTCAACTGGCCTCCTCTCGAGGCGTTGTGCTTATGTTAGGAGGGGCTTTAAATTTGGATTTTGAAATTTTGGAAGTCTTGTGCTCCACGCATTGAAATTCAATCGAAGAAGTTCTTCGGCTCATGATATGTTGTGGATTGAGTCGGGTTGAGGTTTCCGCAACAGCAATCCTCCACTGGGATTTGCTGTTCGGGTCTTCGGCTGGTCTTTGCTGGAGGTGGCCACTTCAACGAGGCAAAGACGTTTAGCCATGCTCTCTTAACAGGGGCTTGCGGCTGAGGTAAGAAGGACACAGATGTCAGGCAGGTTTACACCTGAAAACAACTAAGAAGGACACTTCAGCGAAGCTCAGGTTGGCAGAGCCTTGCGGAAAATCTGGAGTCTTGCAATATCTTTCGACCTAAGCGCCACCTAACGGACGCGGCGTGCATCCCAAAGCCTGATTCCTGTGTAGAAGCCAAAGATGGGGCTGCAGGATGTCAAGCAGTGACTTGTTGATCTTTATAGGTGGTGACGACGCCTTGTGAGTTTGGAAAGTAGTGATCACCAGGGGTGGACCCCCTGATCCCCGCACCAAACAGAAAAAACACACCTGCAAAACAACAAACAAACCCAGGAACAACACAACTACCATCAGATGGGTGCATGTTTTGCAAGTGGGCCTGCATCATTATATCGCATATAAAGCCTGGAAATGTCAGGCAAATGCGGAATCTTTTGCGGCATTCGAAACACACAGTAGACCGCAGCTGCCCATGCCCAGATAACCCACGCCCAAGACCATTGACGCAGGTCATACAGGAAGGTCCCCAACGGACCGCGTCGCCGCCACCGCCACCGGCGCCAGTTGGGAGCCATATTTTCCTGATGTTTTTCGGATTAGGTGTCGGTTAGGAGCTTCGGGGTGTAGGATTACAGGGCATGACGAATTTTGCGGGTTGCAGGCTTCCAGCAGGTTTGAGGAGATGAGACTCGGTTCCAATAGGAGAGACATGGAGCCAACCAGCACGGAGTGCGGCGCACTCCAGTTTCCGACGTCGGTTAGTTCAGCGGGAAATAGTTTTCGTCGCGGTGCCTTGCAACCAACTAAACATATCAGATCGGGATTCAGTCTCACTCAGGTTTTATTGAAGCAACAAAGGAGTCAAAGGAGTTCATTGGCAATGCTCAGGTTCGGTCCCAAAGAAGCTAAAAGAATTTCCGAATCCGGGCTCTCTAGATATCATTTTATGTGGAATTGTGGGACCAGATGCCTTACCCCGAAACGCCAAAAGGGACAGCGAGGCTTTTTGCAATGAGGCAAAAGCCAAACGCCGCAGTGCGCTGGTGTCGAAGCCTAAGGCTTGTGCAAGAAGTGAAAGTCCAGCCTAAGGTCGCGCCTGCGGAAGCAGTTTTCATGCCTACCAATGCAGTGGGCCAAGCATCCGAAACGTTCTAAGCCCTCCTGCGGACGGCTTGCATGTCAGTGCATGTAGCATAGGCACGAGAGTGGAAGTCTCACTAAGCGAACCCCAAGCACTGGCTTCGGGTGCGCAAGAAGAGTGGCAGGCTGTTGGCCGGTTGCGCTGAGAATCGACACGATGTTCTGTTCAGTGTACTGTAATACTGTATAGTATATTATAGTAAAACTATACTATAACTATAGTATAGTATAGTATATATCATAGTACTGTCCCTGTTAGCAAGGCGAAGTCTCAAAAGGAACGGAAGCCAAGGTCGCAGCTTGCGAGGAGCGCTCCTTTGCAACGCTGCCACCAGGCATGAGGCCAGGCAGCGTCCTTCATGCTTTGTAGTTTAGGGTTTAGGGTTTAGTTGAAGACTTGGCGGGGGGACTTAGTTTGCGATAAGGGCTGGGGTGCTTGCCATTGGGTTCCGGCCCCATTTTTATATGGATTTTATCGGGTTGCAGCTGAAGCTTTCCCGTAACCTTAGCGGGCCAGGGGAAGGGTGCGTGCCGTTTGGCTTTTTCTGCATGGTGGCCTACACGTGGAATGTTGGTGCTTGGCCTAGTCAACGGATCCGAACTCATCATGTCCACGAGGCCTGAAGCTTAGCCGATACACTGAAGATGAACGCACCTCAGCCACACACCGACAGCACAGCCCCCAGTGAAACCTTCAGAGATTCCTGCCCCTACTCTGTCCCGGACCCAGTAACAACCACGAGGACCCCTTCGGGTCTGATCGCCAGCCTCTCAGAAGATACCAGATTCCAGGCGTCGTGCACAGGAGCCTCCACCACCGCCATGATATTTCAACGTGTGCAACAATGGGCCATGGCGCCAAGGTACTTTCACGTGCAAAAGTATTGATGAGTTTTTTCGTCAGCAGTGTCGGAAGCCAGTTGCACGTAAGCAGACGATCGTCGTCGTCGTCGTTGTCGTCGTCGAACTCCTCCTCGAACTTCTCGTCCTGGTCGTCGTCCTCAATCCCATCCTCGTCAGGAGCAGGCGAAGTATAAGAACTAAAAGCAGTGGCAGTTGTCCTCGTCCTCGTCGTAGTACACTGGTCGTAGTCGTCTTCGTAGTTCTAGTAATTCTAGCACTAGTACTAGGTTCCGCCCGCTTTGCCCACACCTACGTCTATCGGCTGATGCGTTGTGAGTTCACAGCATGCATCGCCCAACCATCATGACGTGCATGGCCTAATGTCATCTGGCGTGCATGGTCAAATGCGTCCTGAACTCACAGAATCCTGGCCCAATCATATTGGTCTAATGCATTTTGAGTTCACAGCATCCATGGCCCGGCCATAATGATGCGCATGGTCTAATGCGTTCTGAAGTCACAGCATGCATGACCCAACAATAATGACGTGCATGGTCGGTGCAATTGTGGAGTCCGCTGGTTTTCCGAAGGGTTTGTTCGTGCCGACTGTAGTGTTGACTGCATTCACATCTTGCATGTATTTGCTCGCAGCGAAGAAGGAGCTGGGCAGGAGCGGGAGCGGGAGGGGGAGAGGGACGGGGAGGGGGAGCGGAGGGGGAGCGGAAGCGGGAGGGAGAGGTGAACGGCAGGAAAGCGGGAGCGAGGAGGAGGAGGAGGAGGAGCAGGAGGAGCAGGAGCGGTAGCACTCGGCATTGTCGTAGTCGCAGTAGTGATGGTGGTTGTGGTAGCCATCGGAGTCGCTAGTTTGCAATTAGTAATTTGCACTGTGCAGACAATGGTTAGTACATAATTTTTGGTCGTTGGTATCTAATTTTTAGATCGCAGTAATGGTTTTCAGTACTTGTGGGAATATGTACGAAGTAGCTAGCAGTAGTATGCAGCAGGTAGCTGTTTGGACCGACACTGAACCCCGAGCCCCCTGCATTCTTGAGGTCTATCCTGATCGCGGGGGTGCCGCCGCGCCTCCCACTCAGTGCCAGAGTGCAACGAATCGGCGAACTTCGAAGCCTTCCAGACATGTGTTGCCGTCTCGGGACATGAGATATGAACCGGTGACCAGACGACCAAGCAATAACTTCCAAACTTGGCCATGCTTTAGTTGACGGGATTGGGCTTGGGCCTGTCATTTCCTCGGCTATCACTTCGGAAGTCCCCATCCTGAAGACCGTCTTGTGTGAATGAGTAGCAGAAAGTATGTTAGAGTTCATGTGAACTGTCCCCTCCATCCTCCCGTTTGTGGAGTGGCTTGGATTTCCATCGAGCCTTGCCCCAAAACCCTACCCAAAAATGTCGGGTGCGCTCCCTCTCAGGCAGCCGCCGCCGCGCAAGTAGTCGCAACAGGCCGACGCTGTGAATGTTTGAGCTTCGTTTCCACTCGTTCCGCACAAAACCTGCGAGTCACCAGTGTTGGCCAAGTGAGTACTGGGAGGGTTGGAGTTAAGTTTTGGGCATGGGTGGTGTTCAGAGCCAAAGCATTGCCCTGTCCTGTTCAGGACTTACTGGTGCCTATCCCGTGCTTGACACCGGAGTGTACATTTTCCCCATGATCCTTTGTCGGCCAGTGAGGACACCGCCTCCGCCCCCCCCGCCCGGGGAAATTCTCTCACTTGCCATGCATGCTTGCATACTGCGTGGAACGATAGTCAGTCTGCCCCAGACCCTGTCAAGGTGGGCATTCTCATTACTATGAGCCCTGAAGCCTTCTATGATAATTTTATTTTTTGTCTTCAGATCTGCCCTGTCCATCCGTGCACGTGCTCTGCTGTCGGCATTTTGGATTTTGGGCTGTGCGTTAACGAGGTCAGCGTTAAGCAGGTCAGCGTTAATTCCTGTCGGGGCTGTTAATGTTTGTTTGTTTTTTTTTATTTTCGTTTATCATCTTGTCTTCAGACCGATGCAAAAGAAAGAGCTTGCCCTGAATTTCCTCAATGGGTTTCCTTGCACGGACATGGTGTGTGTGTGTGTGTGTTGCGAAACAACATAGAGAACTTTGGTGCTTCCGCGAAAATTTCGCAGTTGCACCGCTAGTAAGGAAGCATGTTACCTTCTGGGCAGTTCTTTTGTTTACTTGCCTGTACATGTTTATGTCAATATATCCTAAATAGTTTCTTAATCCACAAACCTGTGCCTGAACTAACCATCCTCCGTCCTCCGGACCGAATGTCAGGAATGCCAGACTAGGCATCAAGCAGAGCTCAGAATTTGGAATCTTTCAGTTTCTGTAGCTTCATTCAGGTTTTCAATTGGGGACATCCTCTGTATGTGGAATCTGTAATAGCTACAAAAGTATTTACGTTATACATCAATTAAATCAACACTGATCCTTTGACCATGGATGGGGCACTCAGATCATGAGCCTAAGCCCATAGTTATAGGGGCGCATTCCGAAGCTCACTGACCGACTGAAGGATCGAGTCGGCTGCAATGGATCTGTTTGAGCAGGATAGTATTTGTCCTGCAAGCCAGAACCCGACATCGGTAGCAAGGGCAAAGCGTTACATCCGTTGCAGCTTGCTATGCGGATTAAATGACTGCTTTACATGCCGTGGAAAGTCACAGTG
>BGNK01001389.1:104714-122214 GCA_003297005.1 Symbiodinium sp. clade A Y106 | reverse complement strand
CCTTAGCTGGATCGGGAGCTGAATCTTCTGCCGGACCACAAAAGGGCTCGGTGAGTTTGGCTGCTTTAGCGCCGCCACCCTGTTCTCAGGTTTCAGGTAGTGGCTTTCAGAAGGCAGTGTTTGTTCGAGTTCAGATCTTAGGATAGTACTTCGCGTGGTCTGTTCGGCGCATCGCGCCACTGACCGGGTTGTGCTTCTTGGGGTCTGTTCGGCGCATCGCGCCACTGACCTTTGCATTCAGTGCTCAGGCACTTCATGGCAATCATGTCCCAGTCCCAATGAACTCCAACTGACCCGAGTTCGTTGCTTGACATTTCGACTGCATCAGCGGCTGCTGTTCCTGGCTTGAGGGATTCTTCCTGTGCTTCAGGGGGGACAGACAGTAGTTCGGCATTGGCAGAACGTGAACGATCACCTCCTGCAATCAGGAGGGCCTTGGCCCGATTTCCTCGAAGAGGTTCATCTTCTTATCCTGTCAGCAACACGCGAGGGGATAACCAGAGTGCACCGACCTTCATCCACAATCAAATGCTCAACATAGGAGCGTCGCCCCAGCAAGTTCTCGCAGCACAGCATTTCGCCGCGGTTCAAGCTGCGCAACATGTAGCTGCTCAGGCCGAATTGCTACATCAAGCATCCATGAATGACGTGGAGAGTCAAGTGCGTGACGTGCTGAATGAGGCAGGTTCGACGGTCGATCAGCTTCGAGAGCAATTGAGGGCTTCGGAAGTTCGGTGTAGCGAGTTGTTTGAGTACGGACAATTCATGGAGCGTCAGCTTATTGAGGCAAAGGCTGAATTGAGCAGGGTTGAAGCTGAGTTGAGTTCGCAACAGTTGACTTTTCAGGAGATCAATGCTGCTCTTCAGGAATGCCAATCGAGCAACAATGCTTTGACGTTTCAGCTCAACCAAACTCGTGTTGAGAGTCAGATCAAGGATCGTGAGATTCAGAGGCTTCGTTCGGCTGCACCTTGCGACCTTGCGCCTCGACCTCTGGGTCTCCCCCAAAGCCGCCAAAGTCCTCAATCCCACCTGTTGGATCGGTGCCAGGTTCTAGTGAGGCGTCTTGGGTTCACCTTGAGAGTTCTGACCCTCCACCTGATCGTAAGTGTTTTCTGGTACCTTTGTGCCTCCTCCTGTGTCTTCGTGTCAAGTTCCTTCCCAGCCAACTTCACCTGTGTCAGACCCTCGCGTGGATCAGGTCGGTCAAAATGCTGCGGATCCTGGTGAGACCAATGATGATGGTGATGTTGATGATGAAGAAGTTATCGTTGAACAGAGAGCTCTCTTGCATCTCAAGCTTGAGCCTGTTCCCTCAGATGCAGCCAATTTCAGAACTTGGAAGAACGGTTTCAAGGTTCAGTTGTCCAAGCTTGATACGTCGGGTCAAGGCCTNCTTGCATCTCAAGCTTGAGCCTGTTCCCTCAGATGCAGCCAATTTCAGAACTTGGAAGAACGGTTTCAAGGTTCAGTTGTCCAAGCTTGATACGTCGGGTCAAGGCCTAGTGCTCGCTTTCATTTCTCGTGGTTTTGATGCCGATAAAGCTGATTTGCAGGATTCGGGGCTCCTTCCGAGGCTCGATGCCTGGGTTGCCGGGGAATTGTCGTCAGGACTAGCGTTGAAGCAGTCCTCCGAGCTTGAACAAGACATTGCTGCGTACGTCGAGAGATGTGGCCAGCTTGGCCAATCACCCAAGGGTCGTGTTATGTTGTCTATCATTTCAAGGCATTATGACTTGGGCCGTGTGAGAGGTTCCGTGTTGACTCGTCCACGTTGTTTCAGATTGAGCTTGGTGGGAGTTCTATAAAGGACTTGAGGGACTTTGTGAACCGCGTCCGCCTCGTTCTCAGTGCTATCCCAATTGGACAACGACCTGACGATCGCCTCACCGGTGAATGGTTGTTCCGTCGTGTGAAGCACATCCGCAAGCTTGAGCGCGTTATTGAGGACATGAGGGAATCAGGGTCCACTTCCTATAGGAGGGAGTGGCCTTATCTCTGGGAAAAGATTCAGGATTTGATCGTTCAGGATCGTGAAGATTCCAGTGCCCAGTCCGTGTTGAAGCCTTTGCAGTCTGCTACTCCTGCGCCGAAGACCAAAGCTGTGCCTGCGATCGATGGGGGAAGTCGAAAGTCCAAGGTTTCTCCTCCGGCAGCGCCTTCCAAAACTGTTCCTCCCAAGGTTGATCCTTCTCCTCCTCCTCCTCCTCGTCCTCCTCCTCCCATTGCCTCTGGTGCCCCAGCGCCCAATGCGAAAGCAAAGACAAAGGCGAAAGCTAAGGCTAAGGCCATGACTGATGCTGAGAAAGCTAAGACACCTTGCATTTTCTTCCAGATGCCGTCAGGTTGCACTCATGGAGACAATCGGAGACAATTGTAAGTTCAGTCATAAAGCCGCTGCACCGAAGCCGAAAGCTAAGGCCAAAGATGGAGCTAAGAGCAAGCCTGGAGCGGTAGCAAAAGCCGTTGTTGCGCTTGTTGCAGCTTCTAGTCTGTGTACTCCTGTGATCTCTGCTGGTCCGACTTATGCTGTTGAGTGGGCCGCTGACACTGCTGCCGGTCGTCACTTAGGTTCNGCCGTTGTTGCGCTTGTTGCAGCTTCTAGTCTGTGTACTCCTGTGATCTCTGCTGGTCCGACTTATGCTGTTGAGTGGGCCGCTGACACTGCTGCCGGTCGTCACTTAGGTTCGGCCAAGGCCTTGTTCGACCAAGGGATTCCACGTGACGCGTTTGATCGCTACTTAGGTGCTTCTAGGTCCCCAGTTACCTTTCACACAGGTGGTGGGCCGCAGCCAGGTGTGCAGACTCTTGGGTTCTTGTCCAACAACATGGATTTCGCAAATCATTACATGTTGGATAGTTGCCCTTTGGTTCGCAGTACCGGTATTGATGTTGACTCCGGGAAAGCATTCGTGTGGTTGCCTGGGAGTCTTCCGTTCTTCCTGACTGACGTTTCTCAGCTTGTCATTCAGTGTCCTGAGAAATGTCGGCAGCATGCAACTCGTGTTGATGAGCACGTCAACCCTGTAAGTGACCCTTCAGGGGCGGTTCTCTGACGAGGATCTGGCTGCTGCGCCAAGCGCCATCCGAAGCTTAGATTCACATCCCGCCGAAATTAGGGCTAGACAGATTCTGAGCTCTGATGGAAACGTCAGCTGCCGTGCTGTTCGTAATCTGTTCAATCTTGTTGACAAAGAACCTGCTGCTAGGGGTGACCATGGGGATTCCTTTTCCACTGGACTTTACCGTATGGGCGGAGCTCTTGGACTTAGGACTTCAGCTCATCGGTTTCCTCTTGTCACTAAAGCTTTCAACAAGTTTGCACGTGCAAAAGTTCCTGACTTTGGGTGTACCACCCTTTGTATCTTCAGAAACGTCACTACTGGTCCTCATCGAGATTTCCACAATGCCAACCTTGACAACGCCGTTATCTCCTTAGGAGGTTTTACGGGAGGTGGTGTATGGGTTGAGGAATCCTTCAAGAACGGAGTCATTCGGCTTCGGGCTAAGAGTGTCACTCACGCGACCAGGCCTTGGAAGGGTGATAGAGTAGTGATGGTGTTGTTTTCTGCGAAGCATCCTTCTGAAGTCAAAGAAGTTCACTGTGAAGAACTTCGCGCTCTTGGTTTTCCGATTGACTCTTGTGATGAGCTCCTGGCCGCTTTCGCTGCTGAGGCTCCCGAGGGTCCGGCTGCAGATGCGCTACCCGAAGGGCATGAAGCAGGCGATGTTGCTGAAGGGTCGGGTGAATTGCTTCAGGATGATGGTTCCGAAGATAAGGTTCCGGAAAGAATCGTCAAGTTGAGGGATCAAGCGATGTCTGTCGAGCACAGACTTTTCCACTTCCCAAAGAATCCTTTCTGTGACATCTGTAACCAGGCTCGCATGCTATCGAGGCGTGTTCGTAGGAAACCTCGTGATTCAGAAGTTGAGCCTGATCGGCTTGAAGCTTGGGAGTTCGGAGAAGTCATTGCCGCAGGTTACATACATGTGTTTAGATCGCCTGATGACTCCGATGCTCTTGACAAGTCGTATGTTGTGTTGTGCCTGAGAGACAAGTACTACACTGGTTTGTTCGCTGCCTTTCCTAGAAACGACCGTTCGACAAATGCGGTCGTCGCCGCGCTTAGAAAGTTTGTAGGGCGTCGAGTTTGTTCCAAGCCTGTGACTTTAGTGTCTGATGCAGCAGACGAGTTCGAGGCAGCTGCTGAGGAGATGGGATGGATTTCTTCATCCTCACTGCCGAATCGATTTCCCCGCAATGCCCAGCTGGAGAGAGAGATTAGGGCGTTTCAAGAGGGTGTTCGTTCCTCGTTTCTTGAAGCGGGTTTCTCGATCCGTCCTGAGTTGTGGCCTGCTGCATGCCGTTACGGTGCTATGGCTTTGAACCCAACGCTGCGTGCCCCGCAAGACGAATCTTGCAGCAGATGGGACTTCAACAATGATGACGCAGGCAGAGATGAAAGTCATGTAAAGAAGTTGATTCTTGGTCAGTTGGTTTTCTACCGACACAAGCATGATAGCAAATTCGGTCCAAATGCCGCGCCAGGCCTGTTTGCTGGTTGGCGGCTTGAACCCGGTGGCATCTACCGTGACGTGACTCTTGTGCTTGACCTTGAGAAGCTTCGCGCCAAATCTGGTGCATGGACCGATCCAGTGAGTGTCCCCGAGTCTGAGCTTTATGTTCGATCCGGAGATCCTGTGTTTCCTTTGCGCAATGCCGCTGAGCCGCTGAACATGCGTTGTTGACTTTTGCTGATGATGGTGAAGTAGCGGCGCAAGATCCTCTTCCGATTCCGTTCACTCCTCATGTTTTCACCGATCAAGGTGAAAGGAAGAAGCTTAGGAGAATTTACATCACCTACGGAGGGTTTAGGAAAATAGGACCCACACCTGAGTGTTCAGCTTGTGATAACGACAAAAGTAACCACAATGCCGAATGCATAGCGAGATTTGAGAAGGCCTTTGGTCGAGAGACAAAGGCTCCAGAGACTCCCGCGCCCAAGGGTTTTCTTTCGTATGAAGAGTTGATGTTGCCTAGGCCTGAGCCTCGTTCTGAAGGCGAGCATCCTTCGGATTACGAACCGTCTGAAGTTGGTGTTGAGGAGTCAGTGAGGAGCCTCCAGCGATCCCGGCTGTCTTTCGACATCAGAAGCCTGGTGCTCTTGTGCTTTTCGAGATTGTGTCCCATTCCGGGTCACACCTCACCAATGTTGCCAATGAGTCTGGTGTTCGTGTGGTATCAATACCTTGCGATCAAGTTGATTTCGCTGATCCCTCCGTCATTGATCAACTTGTCAGTCAGGTGTCAGCCCTTCCGGGTTGTTGCCTTTGCGGCTCTCTTTTCAGCGACGGTTGGGTTTTCAGGCAATCTGGCTACGGTTATTGGAAGGCACATCGAACGCTCTTGAGTTTTCTGCAAGTTGCATCGATCGTCATTGCGAATGGTGGCGAAGTTGTGCTAGAGTGGCCACAGGGCTCAACTTGCTGGATGCTACCTGAAGTACAGGCATTCGAAGATCAGTTCGGGTTGCGCAAAGTTTCGTTCGATGGTTGTGCGATTGGGCTTGTGTCTTTGTCGGGTGTACCTTACGATGCGCCGTGGCAGATCATGACTTCGAGCAAGCGCGGGATTGATAACTTCCAACCTTTCAAGTGTTCTCATTCCTCTGCTACGAAGCATTGTTCTGCAAGGACGCTTTGGCCGAGGGTAGCTCACTACCCCGAAACCTTTCATAAGGTATTGCTTGTATCGCTGTTTCCATTTGCCGATGCCTTCCAGTCTCCTGCATTGCATGTGTTCCTTCATTGCCATAGCTTCATCGCGATAAGGATTCTAGGCCCCGTATTCCGCTTGATGTGCTCATGCACGAGTCAGGATTGAAGGAGGTTAAGTTTCCGGGGCTAGTTCATCGACTGCTTGATCGCAAAGAGTGGGCTGGTCAGCCAGGCGCATACGAAGCTATCAAGAAGGAAATGGATGGTTTGGTTGAGGTAGGCACATGGCTGGAGGAAGAAATCATTTCCAAGAGCGATGTCCTTGCGTGGGCTACTAGGACTTCAAATGTGGTTCACTTTGGGAACTTGATGATCATCTTGTCTGTGAAGGGATCTGAGCTGAGTCCAGATCAATGGCGACTCAAGGCTAGGATTGTGTTTCGTGGAGACAACATCAGGGACCAGTCGGGCATGTCGGCTGTCTTTGAGGAACTGTTTGCCTCCTCTCCTTCTTCACTGGAAGGGTTGAACACTGCAGTAGCGTTTGGTTTGCTTGAATCTCATGGCGTTACTACCAGTGATGCCGTGCGTGCTTACACTCAGGCCAAGCTTAAAACCAAACATCGTACTTTCGTTCTTCTGCCGCCTGAGCTCGTCCCTCCTAGCAAGAAACACATCATTCAACCTTGCGCACCTCTTCGCAAGGCTCTCTATGGACATCCTGAGAGCTCCGCTTATTGGCAGCAGCATCTTCATGAGATTCTGTTGAAACTAGGTGGAGAAGAATTTCCAAATCTACCTTCGGCTTATTTCTTCAAACCCTTGGGTTTAGTCTTATGTGTTTATGTGGATGATTTGACCTTATCCGGTCGGCGATCGTTGCACGATGAGTTCTGGCGCTCCCTTTCTCAGAAGGTCGAGCTCGAGCCTTTTGCACCGTTGACTGGGGTACTGGGTCGCTGCCACAGGTTTGTGACGTGTTGGCAGCAAAAGGAAGCATTAGCTTTGGAGTCTGCTGATTTTGCTAAGCAATGCGTGCAACTGTATGAGTCGGTAGCTTCGTTGGCGGTCAAGCCGCAACTTACTCCACATCTTGATGTTAGCACGCTTCCGGCCGCAGATGATGAGACTCGTGGTCAGCTGACTGAGTCCGCTGCCAGNGTATGAGTCGGTAGCTTCGTTGGCGGTCAAGCCGCAACTTACTCCACATCTTGATGTTAGCACGCTTCCGGCCGCAGATGATGAGACTCGTGGTCAGCTGACTGAGTCCGCTGCCAGAATCCTCATGAAAATTCTATGGTTGGTTCGACTGAGCCGTCCGGACTTACTGGTTGCCGGTGCAACACTGGCGTCCCACGTTTGCTCGTGGGGCAAGAACGACGATCGGCGAGTTCACAGGCTCGTTGGGTGCATCCTGAACTCCGTTGATCATGCAATGATCTTGTGTATCAACGATCCTCCATCTGAGTTGCGGTTAGCTCTTTACTGCGACTCCGACTTTGCTGGTTGTGTTGACACCTCACGTTCAACAAGTGGGTATGTGTTAGCCATTGAAGGCCCTGCCAGCTTTGCCTTGTTGTCATGGTCGAGTAAACGACAAAAGGTCGTATCCCGATCNTTGACACCTCACGTTCAACAAGTGGGTATGTGTTAGCCATTGAAGGCCCTGCCAGCTTTGCCTTGTTGTCATGGTCGAGTAAACGACAAAAGGTCGTATCCCGATCAAGCACTGAAGCAAAGTTCGTAGCACTGAGTGGAGCTCTGTTTAACAACGCGATCCCAATGCTCGAGGTATGGGAGTCACTCATACCCCGTATCTCACTTCACATCTACGAGGAGAATCAAGCCTGTATAGCGATTGTGAAGAAGGGCTACAGTGCCAAGCTTCGCCATCTGGCAATGACGCATAGGGTGAATGTCGCTTCTACGTGCGAGGTTGTGAATGCTAACGAAAGTGTAGTACTCCAATATTGCCGTACTGATGATCAAAGGGGTGATCCCCTTACGAAGGCTCTTCCTCTTCAAAAGTGGGAGCATGCTTTAGTCCTTTTGGGGATTTCGCAACAGCCACTGCCAGATTTCATCGAGTAGCTGTGCCTTCATCATAGATGGCTAAGCTGAGCTTTTGTCATCACGCGCTCAACTGAGTTCAGTGCTCGGTGTTCCTGAGGATCACTGCGTCATTCGCTCTTCTCATGCTGTTAGGCTGCCTTGCGCCACAGCTGAGATGAAAGCATTTAATTATCATTGGGTCTGATCAGCCCGTTTGATTCTGCATTGAATGTACAGATTTTGGAATCAACGGTGGGTGAAGGCATGAGCTATCCACGTGATTGCTTCCTGAAGTTCATTTCCGCTCCAAGTCAGAAGGGGGGAATTGCTAGAATACGACATTCCCTTATGTAAAGATGATGTCTGACTGTGTAGCCATGAACTGCCAATGTTACTTTTGGCTCAAGATGAAAAGGCGCGCACCTGAGGTCCGTGCTTGGCTTAGGGTCGGGCTTCCTGTAGTGGTTNTCTGACTGTGTAGCCATGAACTGCCAATGTTACTTTTGGCTCAAGATGAAAAGGCGCGCACCTGAGGTCCGTGCTTGGCTTAGGGTCGGGCTTCCTGTAGTGGTTTCCCTTCCCTTTCTGTTCTTCTTCTTTGTTCCTTACCCTACTTCGGTAATATCCTTGGTTGGGGTCGGAATAACTATATATATATATAGATATATCTCTCTCTCTCTCTTTGTGTGGGTGGCTGGCTGTCTGTCCGTCTGCCTGTCTCTATCTCTCCCTCCCTTGCTCCGCATGATGCGCCAGGAAAGTGGTTCTGGGTGTAAGGCTGAAGCTTTGAATCCCCTCGCCCGTTGTCAGTGCGTGGGTCCATCCTCAGCTGGAGCTTCGATTCCACAATTTCCCCTAATTGGTGCGGCTTCGCACCCTGGGCCTCAGTGCCTTGAAACAACATGGGAAGGAATGCTGTGCATCATGGTCCACCCTTTGCCCTCACCCGATGCATGGGTGGCCAGATTCGCAGCTCAATACGTGTCGGGTGGGACCAAACTTTCGACAATCTATCGCATCCGATATCCGATAGCTGACCCCGACACTTTTCAGTTTAAAGGCTTGGTATCGACGGCAAGATCCCTGCCAAATCAGTTTTGATCCTTGACTTTCACATTCGCTCAACGACTGATCTGTTGAAGTCAAAGCCCGAACCTCAAAAGCATGCAGCTGGCGAACCTCCAAGCCGGCACGAGCGTCCAGGTGGGCTCCGGTACCTTTGTTCGCTCGAAACTCGCGCCCTGCCTGCAAGGTTGTGTGTTTTCAGGGTCGGGCTCCACAGGTGAGTGCTTCGACATAGGTTTGAAGACATTTTCTTCTGTTCATTGCCGGAGTTCGTCCCTTCCCTTGGTACAGAGCGAGAACGGATCCGCTTGTCAGCTCTGGTTCATGCTCAGCAGAAATGGCTTATGCGGGCAGGTTACAGTGGCTGGGATGAAGAACCTGACAAGAGCTAATTAAAGATCCGCCAACGCTTTGCTTACGGCTAGTTCTGCGGGATTCTGAGATTGGGGGCACGGATCGCAACGCAAGTTTCGCACTCACATCCAGGTTCCGAGCGGCGCCCGAAACAGAAACACTTCTACAGAACTGAGCCTGAGGTCAAAACCTTGGCCGTGCCGAATGTTGCAGCCCACAGGCTTCAAGCTGTAGGCAGAACCTTCCCGCTCAACGATCGGATCATGCTATGCTTTGAAAGAGAGCAGAGGTGGCAATTCACTTCAATGGAGACGAAGTTCCGACAGTGCGCCGAGGGCGGCTCAATGCGATGCTCAACATGCAAGTATTTGGATTTGTTCCGGGTTACGTCATGAATGCAACGCTGGAAAATTCAGTTTAAGGGTCTGTGTAGCTCTAACATTTTCGATCTCAAGCTCGAACATGATGAAATGCCTCCCAACCGCACGATCTAGAGTAGGGCATGCTCTTTGGGCGTGGAAGTTCCGGCAATCTGACGATCTAACCGAAGGGCTTTTCATCGTGTCTGCCCAAAGCCTCCTTGGATGTGCCAATCCCAAACCCAGACCAACGCCTGCAAAAATTGATTTTTTCGATTTTGCAATGCCGAATGCCTTTTGTGTTTCTGCTGTAGAAGCCAAGGCGTTCGGCAGAGGTCTTGGGACTGCTTGGCGAGGCACCGTGTTTGGCGGCACAGAGTACTCTGAAGTATTGCGCAGCCAGCATCGAGATTATGCATTTTATTTTTGGGAAGCGGGGGGNCGGGGGGCTCGGGGGGGGCGGATGAAGATTTGTAAAAGCTGCAATTGTTGCAGTTGTTTCCTTAGAGCAGTTGCAGCTCGAATCATTTTGCTGGAACCTTTCGACGAAGGCGCACGCCACCATCGAGGTGAAACGCAAGGAGGAAATCCGTTTGGGATAGACTGATAGACTCGATGCGGGTGCAGCGGACGATAGAGATTACCCGTGCGTTCTTGTCACATTAAACCGTCTACCGCCACACAACATCTTCGAGTTCCATCGTCATGATGAGTCGCATCTCTGCAGACGTGTTTCAAATTTGGTGCTAAAGAACCCGTTGAAGTGGCTTTCTATTTCCCTCATCGGATAGGTAGAGAATTGAAGGAGCAGCCAGGTGCAGGACGAAGACTGCACACTGTTACCCTTTGCTGTGAACATGTGAAGGCATCTTCAGCACCAGCACCACCAGCACCACCAGCAGCAGCACTACCACCACCACCTCCGCAGCCGACAAACAGGCAGGGCACCAGGATCGCGGACCAACGGCCGCCACATCTCACGGCATGATCCACAAGTCGGCAGGATTTGCATCTCGACTTTGTATGCGAACGCCTGATGAAGGCCTGGGACCTCATCTTGTGTTTCGCCCGAAAAAGAGAACGCTAAGACCGGATGCTTCAAACTAAGTCTTGGACATACACATCGAAGTCGTGAGAAGATTGAGCAACGACGTTTCCCTCAAGAGGACTGAGTTCTCTCGAGTTTGGGAAGCCCAAATGTCTTCAGGTCTTGACGTCAGACAGCATGGCCAAATCCATGTCTGCAGAGGCACCCTGACGAGGTTTAGGCTTGATTGGGTAGAACGGTCTCTTAAAACTTGGGATTCCTGGCTACGGACCTTCACTTAGGGACCCTGTCGGAGTTTGCATTATATGTCCCTATGTGGCATCTGCATTCCAGAGAGATTCGGATCAAATCCGGATGAGTGTGGCGCGCGTTGAGTTTAAAGTGCAGACCGTCACGGGAACAGCCCGAGAACAGACAAAGACGAGGCCCTGCGGAAGGACTACGAGATGCTGATCGAGAAGACAAAGTCAGAGAAGGCGCAATTGTCCTGGGCTTTGAGGGCTATGCAGTCTACGGATTCACTGGCTTTGGACATGCGGATTTCCATGTTCAGGGCGTGGGGTTGTCCAGTGACTTATTAACGAGGGCATTTGAGCTTCAAGTTGTTGGTCGCGCGATTCGGAGCAAAACGCCCGGACTTGTGCCCTATTTTAACAACTTGTGTGTCCAAGGTACTAGAGAATATCTTGTTGGAACCCTATCGCCCTCAAGAGCTACTGGATTGTGAAACGTTAGAGGTTTACAGCTGCTGGGGCTTTGGGAATTCCAAGAGACAAAGTCTTTGCTTGATTTCCGTGTGTTTTGTGGTTCGGGTTGGCCTCGGAGTCTGGGACACAGCATGTTTTGATTTAGTTCGTCAAGCTTTCAGGCCAGAACAGCTTCAAGCTGTAAGTTTCGCAGCCTAGAATCTCTCGATCCAGTTAAAGCTTTTCCTTGGACTTGATAGTTCTCTGGTGCTCGCGAGCCATTGGGCTCAGGTGAGTCCAAGATTCTTTGCCCTTTGCTTTGCACGGCAGGCGAAAGGGAAAGACAAGGCTCTGCGAGTGCCTCGCACTGTCAAGGAGCAATTGCCTTTCCGGCTGCATTAATTGCTAGACATCTCCGTCTCCGTGTGTGTGTGTGCGTGCACCCTGATTCTAAGCTAAGGGTTTAGGATCTTTTTCAATTTGTTTTGACCGCAGGGCCGCAGGGGGCAGAGGCACCCATACAGACTCCTCTGCTAACAAAGCTGGTCTGTATGCTCACTGAGGATGCTCAGTGACGTACCTGCTGAAGCGAATGGCCACCAGGCTAAGCCAAAAACCTGGCATGCCGAGGGTTCCACCACACTTTCTGACAGGTGCACTACCCTACTGAGGTTAATCGAAACGAGTTGGCAATTAAATGCAAAACCGATGGGAGGATCTTTCGCCACTTCTCCGTGTGATGGTCTTGTTGCCAGTCGGCGAGGGCTCCGACATGGGGCACACCTAGTTCCACTATGTGGATACCCATGTACTTGGTCGAGCAAGTCTCGAAGAGCAAAACATTGCACCAGAGTCAGGCCGATTCTCTCTCTCTCTCTCTCTCTTTAGGTACCGCCTCAGGTGTCACTGTACACACTTGACAGTCTTGTTGAACATATGGTTCAGGTCCGAGTGAAACTCAAGGTTCGGCAAAGTGCTGAGTCTGGCTGCTAGCCTAGGGCTTGTAGAGTTGAAAGAACTATTTCCACAATGTCGGCCTCGGACTCAGAGAGCAACATGTCGGGAGCGGATGTGACCATCACGGCAGTGCATTCCTCTCCTTTCAGGGACCCGACAACAGGTGATGAGTTTGATGGACAGGAGATTGTTTAGGAGCCTCCGGAGAGCAGGGACGTTCAAGCATTCCTGGATTCACAGCGCTCGCCCACGACTCCTGTTTCGAGTTCGTCTGATGCAGAAGTGCCTGAGATCAGCCAGCACACCGCACCCCTCGAGCCTCAGGCAGAGAGACCTCGGAAGAAGCAGCATCAGCGACGAGTCCCTCCAGCTACTAAGGCTCCAGGATCCATCGGCCGACAAGCAAGGGACAAGACCTNCCTCGAGCCTCAGGCAGAGAGACCTCGGAAGAAGCAGCATCAGCGACGAGTCCCTCCAGCTACTAAGGCTCCAGGATCCATCGGCCGACAAGCAAGGGACAAGACCTCCGCAACATCCAGTGTTGACAGGATGGAAATGGGCGGAGCCTTGGATGCTGTGCTCGCGCAAGATTCTGTGGAAGAGGACCTCGGAGATCATAGCAGGTACTCGGAACCTGCAAGCTCAGCCTACCCTGCAGTGAAGACACCAAGGTCATCTCCTCGCAACGAGGGCTATGGGTCACCCGCTGACAAGACACCGCGGTTTCAGGTACCGAAGGAACAGTTAGCAAAGGTGCCGGAACCTTTCGTACCTCCGCGGATGGCATCGGACCCCAGATTGCGTGAGAGTAGCCAGCATCTGGAAACTGAGCANCAGGTACCGAAGGAACAGTTAGCAAAGGTGCCGGAACCTTTCGTACCTCCGCGGATGGCATCGGACCCCAGATTGCGTGAGAGTAGCCAGCATCTGGAAACTGAGCATCTGATCGAGAGCGATGCTATTGGAGGTGCGATGTCTGTTAAGCTTGTCAGCCGGATGTGGTCGGGAGGAATGCAAGGTACCTGGCTCGTCTCTATCACGAAGCTCGGGTTAAGGAGCCTCCGGTCATGGAGTGGACGTTCTTGGCGAACGTAATGCAGGCGTATACAGGGACAAAGGCGACAAAGAAACTCTGTTTTCGCACGTAGCCTGCATGGAGAGTAAGCAGCATATGTTCTGGATTCATTACCTTCGTGAGCCTTTGCGCGCGGCACTAACACTGCAGGTGCCGAGGGAATCATGAACAGCTGCTACCTTGCTCCTGCCACCCTGGCAGACGGACCAGGTGCAGTCGGACATTACAGCCAGGCCACCAACTGGTCAGATCAGGGAAGCCTGCAGCAGATTTTCGACCGTGTTGTGCAGTCAGGTAAGTGGCAATGTCCAGACATGATTCATGGGTTTGTCATGACACCTGCGGCTCACTGTGTTCTGGAATCAGGCGGGGGACAGGAAGCGCAGCAAGCTTGCATGATTCATGCAGCAGTTCATTACAAGCGTGACAAGAAGTGGCTGGTACATTCCGACCTCACCACAGTCACCAGCTTTGTGATTGCAGTCAACAAACAGACAAACAGTTTCAACCGCTCAGGGACCATCTTGGAAGGCCGATTTTTCAACTAGGGCCCACCCATGCTGCCTCAGTCAAGCAGCATCTTCGCTGACCGCTTAAAGCGGGACAGACACCACTTGTCGCAGACGTCGCGACCGACCAATCAGAGCCGCTCTTCAGGTTTTTGCTAAAATTTGTCAGCATTCCAAGGCTCGCGCAGTCACCGCTTTGCTTGCGCTCTCTCTCTCTCTCTCTCTCATCTCTCTCTCTCTCTCTCTCTCTCTCTCTCGCTCTCTCTCTCTCGCTCTCTCTCTCTCTCTGTCTCTCTCTCTGTCTCTCTCTTTTGCATACATGTTGACAGCAAGACTTCTCATGTTGCTCCTCAGGTTTTGTTCAAAGACCGCAGGTGCCCGTTAGTCAAGACCGCGCAACATGGCTCGTCAGGGACGCAGGGACGACTCCAGATCTCGCAGCCGTGGTCGCACCAGGAACTACAGAGGTCGCAGCAGATCCAGGCCATCTCAGCACCAACCTCAACGACGACAAGACTCGTTGGAGCTTCCTAGGTCCTGGAAATCCACTTCTACCGAGTATGACAGCAATCGTGAGTACGGCTTGAACTTGCCTCGTCAGGTGGTTTCCAATAAATTCACTCGAGACCTGCATATTGACTGCATGGACATTTTCGATGTACGTCTTGCTCAGGTTATGACAGGTGGATTGAACAATTGGGGCTTTCGTTCGTTAGCCAACGGCCGACATACGGTGTGGGAATCGTTCAAGTCCAGACAGGAAGCCATTACAGCAGGCACTTTGATGCGTTCGTTGAGAGGAGACAGCTCGAGTCAGGGAACCGGTGCCGACCTCAATGCGACCCTGACGCATATGACCAAGAATATGTTTCCAGGACAGGGCCCATATTTGTGGGACAATCGCTACAACGCCATCAAGGAATTGACTAAGGAATTGGCACAGGTGGTGATACAGAAAGGCCCGGTTGCTGCAAATCAGTCTATGATGCAACAAATTCAGGAGCTTCAACGGGAGAATGCCAGATTGAAGAGTGCGAGAGTCCAGAGCCCTGCACCCAAGACCCCGGTCCACACCCGCACTCCCCCGCCGAAGAACAGCAGGCCTCCCAAGAGCGCCGCGTTACCCAAGAGCAACGCCACGACTAAGAGTGCAGGCGTGCATCCAACACCCCCGTCCTATCGCAGACCCAAGGATCGCCAAAATCCCCCTGAGGTCCCAGATACTTTGGTCAGGAGCTTGGAGGACTGTTGGTGCGCACGGAACCCTGATGAGACCGGCGCAGATCAGGAACAGGTACATGAACACGAGCCTGTTCAGGAACCGGCCGGAGATGACGCCACAGTCGCTCCCAGCCCCGACTTCTCGCCCACAGATTGGGCAGATCAGGATTTCGCAGACCCGCTGGAAACTGTTCAGACCTTTGGGAGAACCGATCAGGCACCCTTTCTCGAGGAATTTCAGGTTGATAACTACAAGATGGCCACCATCAACTCGTGGGTTTCCAATCGAGTCGGCAAGGTGAAGATGACTAAGGTACGTAACGCCAGCGATGAGTTACAGACAGTCATTGGTCGCGTACCTCCAGGGAATCGTCCTGCGATTGATGCCATAGCAGTAGGATGGGGCTTACCAGTTACAGCTGCCGTGAAGATAGGTGAGCGCTCGCTATACAACCTCATTGCAACCTGCTACGTGCTAGGTCAGGAGTGACTTTCCGGACAGGATCGAACCAGAGCTAAACGCCGCACCACCGATTCTGTCAATTCAGTGTCAAGAGCTCAGACGGTTCGTTTCCCACAGGCATTTTTCCGATGGTTTGCGCTCGACATAATTGAAATCTACCGTCGTCGAGGCTTTAACCAGACAGAACTTTTGCAGCTTGCGTCGCGGTTTCGAGCCTAAAATTTCTGTTTCCTCTCTCTCTCCGCATCGCTTCTTTCTCTCTCTTCCTTTCAGACATGAATGTATTCATGACTATTGCACATCTTGACATGCCGACAGCAGCTTTCTTGCCAGGATTACAGTGCTCGAGCCAGCGAGAGTTTGTTTCGCATCCAATCTGATTGTCAGGACCGCAATGGATAACCAAACGATGTCAGACACACAAAGGAACATTCATCAGGCATCGATCGCTCAGCTGCTGGAACTAATTTGGGGACATTCTCAATCGAAGACTACGATTTGCAGATGGACCTATCAGACGCCGTCACCGGTGTGAACGGTGCGAACACAGGTGCTGTTGTCACAGCCATACGATACCTCAGGAACAGCGACACGAGTGGTATGGGCCTGACAAATGCTTCCTTCACGATGAGAATGCTTACGGCTACCTGTAGGAACAAGAAACTCGACTCTCGAACAATTGCAGGACACACAAAAGGACCTCGTCTGCATAAGCTTGATGCTCTCTCTCTCTTCCCTTGCTTCCTTCCCTCTCTCTCTCTCTCTCCAACTCTCTCTCTCTCTCTCTCTTTCTCTCTCTTTCTCTCTCTTTCTCTCTCTTTCTCTCTCTCTCTCTCTCTCTCTCTGTCTCTCTCTTTCTCTCTCTTTCTCTCTCTTTCTCTCTCTCTCTCTCTCTCTGTCTCTGTCTCTGTCTCTGTCTCTGTCTCTCTCTCTCTCTCCCTCACTCTCTCTGCCTCTCTCTCTTTCTCTCTTCGCTGTAGCACCGATTGTGCGCGCACTTCTGTTGACCTGCAGGGAAATCATGTGCTCGAGAAAAGACAGGTGTTAAAACATGTCCAGTTCCGCCAGCGATGACTTGACCAGCGTACATGTCGATTCGGCCGGCATCTGCAGCTCCGATTACGCTTGCAACTCGGAGGACTTAAAACCACCAGGACAAATCAGAGAAAGCAGATCATCCTGACCCGGATTCCTCCGAATTACTGAATAGCAGCAGTCAGGACTCTGGTCATTCATCCTCGACAGGCAGAGATTCAAGGACGGAGAAATGTCAGAGACCGATCTACTGAGGAACCACCGAAGAAGCGCAAACTCAGGATGATGGATGAGGATTCGGACGGAGTTCGAGTCAAGATTGTACCATGCGCTAAGCAACAATTCCGTCGGAATATGGAAGCCACTAGAATACTTAATGATGATTTCTACATGCCCAATCGGGCACAGCTTATGCTGAATTTTTTGCAGAAGCACGGAGATCGAATAGTGCAGGAAACACCTGGCCCCAGGCGACGATTTCCGACCACGCTTCAACTCGTGGAGCATGCGTTACAGAAGTCCTCAGGTCATCACCAGTGATTGCAGGTTGACATGTCAGGACATCCATCAGGAAGCCGACTTTTCCCCTCAACAGAGGGGTGTGTGTGTGCACCCTGATTCTAAGCTAAGGGTTTTGGATCTTTTTCAACTTGTTTTGACCGCAGGGGGCAGAGGCACCCATACAGACTCCTCTGCTAACAAAGCTGGTCTGTATGCTCACTGAGGACGCTCAGTGACGTACCTGCTGAAGCGAATGGCCACCAGGCTAAGCCAAAAACCTGGCATGCCGAGGGTTCCACCACACTTTCTGACAGGTACACTACCCTACTGAGGTTAATCGAAACGAGTTGGCAATTAAAGGCAAAAGCCGATGGGATGATCTTCCGCCACTTCTCTGTGCGTGCGTGCGTGCGTGCGTGCATGCGTGCGTGCGTTGGCGTGCGTTGGCGTGCGGTGG
>BGNK01001389.1:52318-104263 GCA_003297005.1 Symbiodinium sp. clade A Y106 | reverse complement strand
TGCCTGCGTGCCTGCCTGCCTGCCTGCCTGAATGCGTGCGTGCCTGCGTGCTGGTGGCTGTGAGGGTGGCAGATGCTATTCTGCAATTAGGAGCCAGGCTCAACTGGACTGGATTCCCGAAACCGAGTGCGGTATCCTTCACCTGACGTCAGCTTAGCTGCAAGGACCACCCGGGCAAGCAGATCTCTGTTGACCGCATCCTGGCTGCCGTGGGTGACACCACAGGGCGCGGAGCTTGTCTCTCTCTCTCTCTGCACACGATCAGAGTTCATTTTGGGGCGTTCAAGGATGTCAGAGATTTCTGGAATATTTGTCGTTCGTCGTTGATCTTGCACCAATGGCTCTGCAGGTGTCATTTGCCGCGTGCATCCATCGCACAAACATATCAGTGGGACGCACCCGATCTGAAAGCTCACATCTTGTAAGGCCCTACAACTGGGCCCTTTTGGAGCCTGAAAGACTGGAACTGAGCCTTGGCTGCAAAAGAAAACAGTGGTTCGTCGGCTTGGAGCAAAAACCATAGCCTGAGGACTGTGGGGCTTAAAAATGTGCGTTTTGCAGGAAGGAGCTGTCACATGAGGATCGGTAGTATCTGGCCTTGAAGCAGACTGTGCTCCAAAGATGCCCTGCGCAGCTGGACTCCTGCAGCCCAGAAGCGCGACCAAAGCTCGGGAGCAGCCGAGGCACAACGCCGGCTATGGCGGCCTGGTGGAGCCGGGGTGCTCAGATTTCAGGATATCTCAGGAGTCAGAAGTCAGAACGAAGAGGGGTCGGCCTTTCATCCCGAAATCGCTGCATCCTTTCTTTCATCGAGAAAGGAGTGTCTACTCGCCCTTCTAAGCGACCATAGCATTTCACACACTCCGCCGGAATCGATGAGTGACGTGTCATCTCAGTCAGTATCACAGAGACCTCCCAGCTCTCGAAGAAGCCCTTAGAAACGCAAACTGGCCGGCAGCAGCCAGGATGAAAGAGTGGCTCGCCGAGGACTTGGTTCTGTTCGGCATGATTCGTCAGCCCAGCTTCTTGAGCTCTGGAGCTTTCGACTTTCACGAGCTGTTATGCTGTGATCCAACGTGCTGTGCTTTCAGACTTCCACTGTTTCTGAAGACGTTGGAAGCATAAGACGCGGGAAGTGTCGGAACGCACTGTTCTTGTCCGCAAGTTTTTGTGAGCCCAAGCCAAGCACACTGAAGCACCACCTGCTTTTGCCAAATCCCCGCACCTATGTTTGAGCTGTGAGCCTGCATTGGCGAACAAGCACGCTACTTGGCTTGACAGGCAACTTTGATTTAGACAACACTTCAAGTCTTCGGAACTTAGAACCTAGTATGCATGCACCCTAGATGCCGCGAGTTTCTCAACAAATCCCGACGCCTTAACGGGGAAAAAGATCCAAGCTCTTCCTCTAGCGCGCTCAACCCAGGGACTTATGAGCAAAGAGTCCCCCAACAAGTACCGCAACCGATCCCTCCTGAAGCGACCACAAAGTCTCAAAGTCATGTGGAAACTCTTCGCACAGTTTTGGGTGCGACACCTGAAAAGACGAATCCTGAGGAACAGCTGCCTCCACCCTTGCCAGGCTTCACCTTTGGACGCGACACCGTCGCGTCCACGATGGAGGCTCCCTGGCAGAAGGGTTTGTGTGGGGTTTGAGGTTTCGGGTTTCACGGCCTAAAGCGAAGCCCAGCGTGGAAGTTGGGACTCTGGGCTATGGCTCAGGGCTGAGGACTAGAGGATGTCCGGTTTTCGAGTTTTTCGGAGGGCTGAACATGGTTATGGATGCACACGGCATGCAGGACATGACACCACACCCACAGATCCGAAAGCACGTGCTTCCTCGCTGTGAACTGTTTGAAGCGCAGCATTCTGTGCTTGCCAAGGGCATGACAGCAACCCCGGCAGTTGTCAAGCGTCTCGACCAGCAGTTTTAATAGAAGGGTTCGGAGTCGTTCCAGGCTGCTTGCGCTTGATCGAATTTTGGATAGACAGGCAAAGGAGGTAAGGACAAATTCTTCTCGGAAAGCTGAGCTTGAGGACTTTGACGCGAAGGTTTTAGAGTTGGTCCTTAGTGCTTGGACGCTTTCGGGTCGATTGACCGCTGTACTGGTACCTGAACCATGAAACCGACAACAGCTGGCAAACCTATCATGAAGGGCTTCAGACTCTGGGAGAGAAGACGCTCCAAACACTGGTATGGGAAGCAGGTATCGCGACCCTCAGAGTTCTGTGCTACACGATAGTCCTGTTGAAACGGTTTTCTACGTGTTAGTGGGGGAATTGAGTACCTTCCTCAGAGTTCAACTCTGCGCACCTCTCAACCTTCGCTCAAGGTATATCTTCATCCACTGGGTACGGGCCTCGGGTTGTCGGCAGTCACACCTGTGCGTGAATTGGCCTTCAGAGCTTTTCCATTGCTTACCTGGATACGACCACACAGGTCGGCCCGAAGGTCTCGGCCGTGAGGCCCGGTGTTTGACAAGCTGGCAGCTGCCCGAGAGCCTGGTGACCCAAAAGGTCACCAGCACGACAAGCCTCACGTCACGAAGCGATCAGAGTTTGAGAATTAAGAATTGGGTTGGCAATGCTTGGATGCGACTTGGCGGCGCCAGGCGTGGCAAGTGGAATGCTCAGCAGAAGAAGGCTGACGCACATGCCGGTGCCCCGGACACTGCACATCCTTCGATGCATGATGATGCCGACGAAGGGTATAGCAGTACGTACCGTCCGTGTTTTGGGGATTTGAGTTGATGACAGTAGTTTATGCCACATGCGTGCCAGGAAATTTTGAGAAGCAATCGACTCAATCAACCACGCGAAATTTCAGAGCAGGGGCGTGATTCGCAGCATGCCAGGTTCGCAGCGTGTGCAGCATCACCTTTCGCCGCGAGGTGGGGTAGCTGTCCCGAACATGTCTCCGGTGAGCGGCTGCCTATCTGGAGGCACACAGCTTGGAGGAATTGGAGCTGGCAGATCTCATCTCCGAGCTGTTGCGTGCCGAGCTCAGCACAATGCACCGCAAGCGCAACGCCCCAGCTTGGAATCCTGCTTTCTTTGCGGCTGGAGGCCTGGCCGTTGTCGACGGGGCGGTCTCGGATTCCGGGAAGAGTCAGATCTCAGTCGAGGATGCCAATCTCTCGCCAATTCTGAGCATGTTTACCGTAACTCCCTCACCCCCTCCCTCCCTTTTCTCGTGCCCTCCCCTCCGCTTCTCCTCCTTGCGTGGTTGTGGAAGGAGTACATGGCCTCCCTTGCCCTGGAGCAACAGAAGCAGATGGAAGCTGAGATGGAGGAGTTAGCCTTGCGCCTTTAGATGTGCGACTTCGTAGGTAATCGTAGGCTGAGTTGGGGGGCAGGGGGCGAATTTGCGAAGGCGAGGTCGGGAGCTGTAGGTGGCCATGCACAAACATGGACAATGGAGGTGTGCGCGAATTCTTTTCTTGGGGAGGGGAAAGAAGATTACTTGGCGCGCTCCAGTCTGGCTACCCACATTGATTTGCCTCTGCCGAGCCTTCCGGAGCTTGCAAGGAGTTGGGAGATGCCGACGCCGAGACCGAGCTACCCCAGGCAAGCTATCCGGGCCTGGCTTGAAGCGCTGACTTAGAGACTTAGGGTTGTCCAGGTCGATCCAGGACGGAACACCGACAGCAACCTTGCAGCAAGGCAGCATACCCATACAACTGCGTAAACCTCGAGCCGACTAAGGTTCTCGGTCGTTGGGTTGTCGGGCTGGACGGGCTATTTCGAAACTACTCAAAACCTTCACGGCATGTAAAACTGCAGGGTACAGGGTCCGCAAACTAGTACAACCCAAGACACTAGCAGACCTCCGCAAACGAGGGCACATCGGCAGTGTCCCTCCTCACTTTTTGTGCGCCTGCCAGCTCGACGTTGCGGTCGACTCTGTGCGAACGCGCCTGGGCTTTCAATACTTTTGACATCGGCCTTTGCTTTCTGAAAACAAGATGATTCGGGGATTCCTTGACACCAAAATGGCCGATCGGCCTGAACCCTGTGGGCTTAGATGCCCAAGTGCGCTTGCAAGGCGTTGTCCAGCTAATCTGCAGACAGGCTGGGCTTCACTTGGGAGTGCAGTGGCACATGTTGGTGAGTTGGTGTGAGAACTGAACCTCTACAACAATCGCCGTCATAGTCGAAGATTGCCCCCCCATAAGAGCAGCCAAGGACGAAAACCGCAAACCCTGACTCTTGAATCGTAAGCCCCATGCCCTCAGAGCCCTACTTCCTTAGCAGTGCCGATGCATGGTTCCTTTGGCACCCTTGCCTGAGGGCGGGAGGAGACTACAACTGGGTCCTCCTCGGTCGGGATCTCAGACAAGTGCACTTGAGGCGTAAGGTTGGGGTGTGGCGACTTCGGGCTGAAACTGCTGTTGACTTTTTGTTTCGGCCTTTGCGAGTGAAAATTCCTAGTGAGGCCATTGCCTTGCTTGAATGGTACAGTCGGGCTGCCCGCAGCAGGAGTGAACCAATGCTTGGGAAGAGGGCTCGGACTTCAGACTCTTCAACGAATCTGAAGTGACTTCTTCCCGAAATACAGTAATCCGGAAGCTGACCATTCACCTGCCAACGAACTCCGAAAACGTGAGCTTTAAAGGGTGTCCATCAAGCCTGCACGCAACTTGGCATTAAATTTTACAGCCGGAGAACAGCCAAGGAATGCAAAAGCCACCAGCACCGACAGATAAGGCGCTGAGCTTCTTGCACGAGTTCGAAGACATGAAGTTTAAGGGTTCGGGATTTGTGCAGCAGTGGCTTGGTGCCACGGATGATGCCCGACCACTGCTGTCTGCAGAAGCCAAGACAAAAGTTAGGCAGTTGCAGTTCGGGGCCTTGGAGATACCCTGAATTCATCATGGACCTTCAACCCTTGCTGTTTTTACTGGAGTTGTCTTTGTGACAAGCGCTTGCTACTTGCTTTTACCAACATCAGAAATGAATCATGCACTTGCCACAGGCAGCCGAGGACAAGCCATCCAGTGAAACCAAGAAGACTCAGGATGCAGCCGCCGAAGCCAAGAAAGCAGCGGAGGGACGCCTAGCCCAGGCAGCAACTGCCGAAAAGGAAGAACAAGAGAGATTGGCCAGCGACGCTGTTGCTGCTGAGGCTGCGGCTACCGAAGCCAAAAAGGCTGAGGAGTCTGCAGCAATCAAGGCCAAGAAAGCTGAAGAGGAGCGGCTGGCCAAGGAGATTGCTGCTTCCGAAGCCAAGAAGGCTGAGGAAGAGCGACAGGCAAAGGAGGCTGCTGCCGCAGCAGCGGAGGCCAAGAAAGCTGAAGAGGAGCGGCTGGCCAAGGAGATTGCTGCTTCCGAAGCCAAGAAGGCTGCGGAAGAGCGATTGGCAAAGCAGGCAGAAGCTGCCGCCGAAGCCAACAGGCTGGAGGAGGTGCGAATGGCCGAGGAAGTTGCTGCGGCAGAAGCCAAGAAGGCAGAGCAGGAGCGGCTGGCCAAAGGATCTGCAGTTGCTGCTGCTGCGGTTGCCGTTGCTGAAGCAAGTAAGGTTGAAGAGGAGCAGCTAGCTAAAGACGCTGCTGCTGGTAAGGAGGAGCGGCGGGCCAAAGAAGCCGCCGCCATTGTTGAAGCTACAAAGGGACAGCCAGCCCAGGAGGCTTCCGTCAAGCTTGATCCGTTGAAAGTGTCAAGTGCGACCCGGTCTCGTGTCTCGCAATCTGACAAAGGATACACGAGGCGTGCATCACAGCCAGCATCAACCATGTGCAAAGATGTTTCAGCGGTGGCAGTGGGCGCAAGCGTCAGACCCGAGGCACCTGAGGGTTTCTTACAAAAAAGTGGTTCTGCTCCCAATGAGTATGACAAAGGGTTGGGGCTATGAAAGGGCTGTGCAAATGGCTTTCCGGGGTTTAATGGCACGATGTTGTTCTTGGGGCTGTTGAGTCTGGGGAGGTTGCATACAACGCAAGTCTAGCGGTATATACGCCTCTTCAACAGATTCGCGCTCCTGCCACCAAACTGGTTCTCCCGAGATCAGCAAGGCTTTCCCCAACATGTTGAAGTCCGAAGCCATCGGCAACAATGAGAACCGTCCAACCACGAAGTGGCCCCAATCCCCCGAATCAAAGTCCGCCTCGATGGCAGGCTTCAAGCATGCCTCCAAAGGATCGCAGGCCTGTGCAACGCTCTCGGAGAGCAGAGTTTGTGCCTGAACACACATGTGCTGAACTCTGAAGGTCACACAGCCAAATGTCCTGTCTCAGACCCTTGGCATGTGTCGAACCACAGGTGCCGTTCACACGATTTGATAACACTGTAGCATCTGCAGGGATGTCTGCATGCTTCTTTCAGGTGCCAAGCAGTGCAGCTTTCCGTTTGTAAGCTGTTCACAAACTGAGCATGTTCTAGCAGATCGTGGGGGCTCGGCTGAACTCACGCAACGAATTCTTTCAACATGTAAGCCCCTGCCCAAGCCCTACAACGGAATTTAGGCAGCCGTGACATGCTGGCTCGTGCACAGGTTTGACCAGCCCAGCTCACCAGCACCAGGCACGGAACAATGCATCAGCATGTGGAGCTGCCCTTAGATTATGGTTTCTTTCATCTTTCGGAATCTTCATTGCATCTTCATTGCCAGAATGAGCTACACTGGAAGGGTAGTTTGGTATAAAGCTGCTGTGCTTACATAATGTTGGCCTTCAGAGCAGCTCGTATCGAATGCCCTCACCTTCGGATTCAAAGTTTTCCGGAGCAGAGGCCATCTCTTTTGACCGATATTTGTAGTTGCCCAGAAAACCGAGGGGCCGGAAGCCCAACCAACACTCCGAAGCACGTTGAGGGCTTGGTGGTGCTTCAGCTGGTGTCTACCACGTAGCTTTTCGTCTGGTCCCGTTTTTAAAGAAAGTTTGTCAGCCCTGGACTCGAACTCGAAGTCCCAGCTAGGGCCTCTGGGGCTGGGGGGCATGTCATTTGCAGGGCGCGCAGCCCCGAGACTGAGCCGAAGATGCAAGAGAGGGACGCTGAGGGGTCGGGCTTTCGGGGATTTGGGGCCGCTTTGGCGTGGCAGTCGCAGAGGGGTTGGTTTACGTGATTCGTATGATGTCGAGAAGCGCGGCAGAAAAGAGAGTAGCAGTCTGCGCAGCAGCTCAAGTACGAGTGGTGTGCTTGTAACGTCCAAGGGCTGGAAAGACGAAGCTGAAGTCTGGATGGGGCTGGTGGTGGGCCGTGGGCCCGAGATGGCCGAACAGCCGCCAAACGTAATCCACATAATATAAGCTGAATGTTTCCGTAACCCATAATTTCTCACGGGGCTGCTTTCTTAGTGCTTGTGCGGTTTACGAGTGTTGGGTTCAGCCCACGGACCAACGGTTACCGGAATTCCGCCTTGCCGTGACAAACTTCACTTGTGAGTGCATCCTGTTGCCGGCGAGCCCATGTCCGTTCTCTAAAGTCTAAAGCAGCATCCATGCCCCATCCATGTGAACGTCCGTTTTTCATGTATCCGTTACCTACAGCTTGCATGGCCCAACCATGATAACGTGCATGGCTTTGAGGTCTGAACATCCATGGCCAAACCATGAAAACTAATGATAATGGTCTTGGTTCAGTCCGTTTTGAGGCCAGGGCATCCATGGCTGAAAAAGAAGGATACCGTCAATGGTCTCGTCCGAGCACGCATGACCCAACCATAACGTCCATGGTTAGTCCGTTTTGAGGCCAGAGCACCCATGGCCCAACCACGAGAACGTCTGTGGTCTAAGTTGTAGAAATTTATGCCAAATCATAGTACGCATTGTTGGTCAGTGCGAGCCTTGCAGCCTCAAGCACCCTCAAGCATGAAATGTTACTAAAGTTTCGCGCCTGCAAAATCGACGATGAATGGAAGCTGCTCGCACTTGAAACCTCTGAGCTGCGTCTGCCAGCTAAATTACTGTTGTCGGCGGGCTGAGGGGTTCGGGCGTCGGGTTCTTTCTGGTTTTGACCATGTGCTCTCCTGAGGAACTACTCAGACCAGAGCTCTCCATGTTGTCTTTCTTCATAGCTGCCCGCACAACATACTTGATCGGACTGGAATTCTCCGCAGCCTTGTGCACGACAACCTTGTATTGACGGTCGAGTCGTCTTATATGGCTATATGTCTCATGCCTCGTCTATCCTATGTATCTATTTATCTTACCCATCTATCTACCTCTCTACCTGCCTATCTACCTACATGCCAAGCGGTCTATCTATCCATCTATCGCTGTGTCTCTTTGTCTGTCCGTCTCTCCATCTACCTATATGTCTACCTATCTATCCATCTATCTATATCTAGTTATCTATCTACCCACCTATCTATCCATCCATCTGTCGGTCTGTCGGTCTAACGATCTATCGGTCCTTCTTTCGATCTATCTTTCGATCCATCTTTCGACCTATCTTTCGATCTATCTATCTATCCATCTATCTTGCTCTTTCTATAGTGTCTTCAATGAGCTTGTACATCTCGTCAGAAAAGTAGAGGAAACGAGCGAAAGGTAACAAGTAGGGGGTGAGACAGGCAGGCCGAAGTAGTGGGGACATGCTGATAGACACATCTGTAAGTTGATACATGCACTATCTTGTCAGTGAACTTGGGGCGGTGGGGTGGATCGAATTTCAGGAAAGCAACCTTTTTTTTTGAGCATTGGGGCCTAAGACAAGGATGCGTCATCTGCCCGGCATCCTTCACTCTGCACGGCCCTACATCCTGACCTCACGAGGCTCGACGCCATGTGGAGCTCAGAGCTGGGAAGCTCCAGTGGTGGAGAAAGGACGGAGCTGGGTATAGAGTCAGAAGGACCTCTACATCTAGCATTTATTCTATGAAGCGCGGCTTTAAGAAGGAGAACAATCGACACGGCACCCCCCAACCACTGACCCGATTAAAGCGCTGGTAGTACGCGCTTTTGTGCGGAGGAGCCACAAGGACCTCCGGATGTAGAGGTGCAACAGGGTGGTCTGGGGAGACGAATCTTTGCGGGTACCGCATTGCGGGAAGCGCTAGAATCCAGGCAAGACCTGACCTGATTGTAGTTGTTCAGATTTCGGCTTCGGGCGTTTCTGCAGGTGCTCGTTTGGGACAAGTGCCTGGAGAGTTTCCCATTCCGCAGCTGTGAAGTCCCCAAACCTTTTTTTTGCGGATATTAGCATCGAATCAGTCTTTGTCATTGCCAAATGTGCCAGCCATCCCAAGCGCTTCAAATGCAGTCGCTGCCAAACTCAAACTCGGATGGCTTTGTAATTCCTGTCAATCGAATACATCATCATGGTTTGGATTTCCGACATACCAAAGCAGGGGATTTTGGTCATTCAGCTCCGTGTCTTCATGGTGCTCTTCGTTGGCTGACGGCATACATCAAACTCGCAATGCAGACGAATAACACGGATAAGAAGAGCTCTGGATCTGTTGTTGAAAGGTTGTTCAGTTGTGCCTTCCCGATGTTCTATTCTGCTATGCTTCTGCTCGCTTGATACTAGTTGTGATAAGCTTAGCAAGGGATCAGAGGCACGGAGACTGTCGGCCACGTGCTGGGGAGTCTCGGTCTGGGTGCATGCACGCGCAAGGGGGTGTAGGCTCGAAATCTCTAGTTGTGTTGGCAAAGTTTGCACCTCACGCCCGACTTTCCTAAATTTGAACCTCACGCCCGACATTCCTAACTTGCTTTCCCGGCGAAGTTGCGGCTGAGCGACGGCATCACGCGCTGGGTGTTAATGCGGCACGAGGCCGGCCTGAATTCTAAGCATGTACTTCCTGAGGACTTGTGCTTGCTTTCGATGCAGGGATATAGCACAACAAGGTGCTCTCCGGATTTATTGTTGAGCTTCGACAGGAGCGGTTTCCTTCAATCCCAGCCTGAGATCTGGCGCGGCAAATTATTGCTCTTGACTAAAGCACCGCGAACATGCGGCAGCATGGCAGCGTCTCACAGCAATCACTAGTCGTAGACGGATGCACGGGGTGGCAGGGTGCGATCCTGGAGCTTGTCTGCGAGAGCCGCAGTGGCTCGTCATCCAAGGCATCGGAGTTTGGAGAGCTTAAGAGCTTCGCGGAAGACCGTAACTCCGGAAGCCCTTGATTGGAAAGGCGTACGGGTGTCCAAGCCAAGCAATACAACCGTTGAACTCCCAGCGGAAAGTCTAGCAGGCCATGGGCGAGCGAGTGCTTCTCCGCATGGAGAGCGATGTGGCATCCCTAGCACATGAGCCTCACAGGCTTCGTTTCGATTTGGTGCGAGCGGCGGTTCAGCCGCTCATCCCGATGTATGCGTTGCCCCCTCCTTGGTTGTGAGATCTCCTGGATGGATCGTGGTGTCCATGTTCGCTATCTTTTAGATTTCCGGCTTGATTGTAGGGAGGGGCCTCCTTCGCTATCCTTCACCTGATGATTCCACGAACCTCTGGAAGACTGCAGCCCTTACATGTGCTCATCTTCGGTTGGCAGAACATCACTTAAGCGACACAGAAGCGGCAGCTTTGGAATGTCGGTTGCTGTCTTGGGGGCTGAGTTTGACGTCCAAGTAGCGTTTTAGATTCTTGAGATTTGGGGTGATCATCCTTGGTCTTCTAAAGCGCGGGCCTTGTGGGCTTGCATGTTTGATTTCAGTTGTGGTTGCCGGCATGGATATTGTCAAGTTGCGGCAGCCTTTTGCTAACGGCGTAGTCTGCCCACTACCGGCCATCAATTTCTCACTAAAGATTCCAGCAGCTATGACTCCGCCCTGTTTTCGCGCGAAGACCCCTGTACATGTGCGCCCAACTGAAAGAAATCAGCCAGGCTTGAGAACTAGCCTAAGCTGTCGTGCTTGAGCCAAGAATCCGCAAACCCTTGAACACCCAAGCCCGAAACCGCTCTCTGTAATTATGTCACTGCGCCGTGCCGAAACACATAACCCCCTGAGCTGTGTGTGTTATTCTGGTTCTTGTCGTTTTGTGCATATTTGTTGGTCCCCAAATCCTGGGATTTCCTCAGGCTGATGCACTCGAGTGGGCGAAGGCTCTGCGTGAGGAGCTGGAGTCGCTGGGCCGAGTGAACGGGTGTTCCTTCCTTGATGGGTTGCAGAGGTTGGAGAGGTTTGGGAGCTTGTTTGATTGCGTGTTTCGCAGCTTACAGGTCGTGACAAAAGCTTCGGTTGGCGTCAGGTAGTTTGTTTCTCTTGGACGGCCCACCGAGCCGCTGCGGGCTTACGGAATTCATTCAAGAGCTGGATCGGGTCTGGAGACTGTTGAATCCTCGAGGTATGTGGAAGCGCTCCTCTCCTGGCCTATGCCATTGGAGGGCCGCCAGGGTGATGTCAGGCGGCGAAGCTGAAATCCTTCGCGTTGTCCAATCGTTGTTATCGCCGTGATCCACTAACGGACTTTGGGGATGCCGGGGTTTTCTTGAACGTCTTGGTTGTGATGTCCTGTAGGGTTCCCCATGATAACATTTCAGCTTGTAGTGGATACTGAGCTACAAAGCCGGTTATGCTGCAACGAGCCCACCGAACTTTTTGCGACACTCATCGAGAGTTCGTCCAGTCTGTCACACAGGTCCAGTTATCACATTTCTTTAAGCGTCGCAAACCTTGAGCCGTAGCACCACTCGCACCAACCGGGGCCTTTGATCTCCGATGGAGGTACTATGGCATCGAGTATCCATCCTGATGCGCTTTGCAGGAGTACTTCGGTCGTCCTGATCGTTGCACTCCCTTGCACTGTAGATTTGCCTGGGGATGATGATGAACGATGGCATGACCTTCTCTTCTCATCCCCACTCAGAGATTTTCCTGGGCGGTGAAGCAGCAAACTCGCTTCGCATCCGTCCCCGAAATACAGTACCCCGTTTCCCAGCATGTACGAATGCAATCTAAATGCAGAGTTCGGTCAACCGGTTCTCAGCCCCTAGCCGAACTTGTCATAATTGAGAGTGTGCTTCGTCCTTCATCATCATCCTGTGGAACTGTAATATATCATACACTATTCCCCCGAAGCCTTATTCTAGACGGTGATGCCCGCATCTCACAATTGTCTGTGCAGGCACGGGATTAAGGCTTATGTACTTGTCGATGTAGGGTACACTAGGAGCGCTGGAAGACGCCTTCTCGCACCCAAATCGCTGGGTTGCTGCTCTGCTAAACCCAGAACACACGAAAGTATGCCACCAGCAACTCAGCGTGCGAACGAAGGATGATAACGATACAGTCTGGCACAGAGGCTGTGATTGGAACAAAGGCTTTCAGGAGCTGTTGTCGTGTGATCCCTGACAGTTTGCAAGTGAAATCCTGTCTCTCTCCCTTCTTCCTTTGAGCACAGTTCTTTGCGAATTTCCTGTTGCGGACAATCACGTCAGGCTTATTGTCAAGAAGTGTTCTCAAACCCACTTATCTAAAATGAATGAACCCTGAGCCCAGACAACAATCTCCAAAAAACCAATCCTACACCCTCAACCTCAGCTTTCGAACCTGCATCTCAAACTGCTAGCAGCCCATGCCGGCCATGTGTTCTGCATAGCGTCTGCTGAGAGCTGGGCAGCTTCATGGCAGTGTGGCTCCAAGCAATCGGATGCTCCAAGCCAGAAACATGTGGAAAGTTCAGGGCCTGGGTTCGCTCAGTGATGCGGTGAACATCGGACCAACACACCACCTCGTGACTTTAGTCGCTGTAAAATGGCACCATTTCCAAAGATCCATCCCCCCAACTCCGCTAGCATTCCAAACCGCACGGTCCATGACCCTGCAAATCCTGGGAAAGACACGTGCGGAGACATTGAGCTTGAAGGGGCTTAACTTAATCCGTAGCCGCGGGGTTAACCCAAAATCTCAACACCGGAGTAGCACCAAAATTGACATCTCAATGCGAAGCCCACACCGAGCAGTCTGCCGGTGGAAAGGGACAAGCATGCTTGAGTATGGCAAAAGCCCCAGGCAGCACCTCGAAAACCTAACACCTCGAAACCCCTTAATTCTCAGCTCATCCCTTGACATAAGAGCAGATGCTCTCAGGAGATTTGCCAATGCTTTAAGTTCCTCTTTCTCCTCCTGGGCTTTGTGGCCTGCGGGCTCCTGTTCTGCAGTTTTGGATTCGGAAGCTGGAAGAACAGACCGCAAACCTTGCTTCGCTTCTTGGTCTTCTGGGCGAATCTAGCAGCTTCATTGAGGATATATGCGGTCATGCGCTCATCAACTCCAAATCTCACGTGCATGGACTCCGTCTAACAACCCGCAACCCTAACCCCCGCTCTGGACCAGCAAGGCTCATGGTGTGGAAGGCGCAGTCACAGATTGACTCCGGGTTGGATGCCTGCGGACTGCGGACTTGCCTTGCAGCGAATGTCGGACATACATGGACATTGGTAATGAGAATTGAGGGCTTGATCCAGAGCGGCAAACGAAGGCTGAGTAATTGTCAGTCTTTAGGATTTCCGGCCTCTGCAGCGCAAGACTTGTGCGAGCTGTCCCAAAGCCAGCACCCAGATCTGAGAATGCCGCTGTAGAGTAGGAAGTATATCGCAGCGTCAAGAACATCCTAGTTGCAAGCGCGCCGAAGTTTCAGGTTTCGGCATTTGCCACAAGGAGCCCGAGCTAAACACCATTAAACCCTTCCTTAATTCAAGCCCCAAACGGCCAGGCTACTGAGCACGAGGCCGCCGACTTCCTGACTCCTCCTCCGATTCTGACCTTGTCTATGGTGAAACTTGGGCTTTGGGTTGTCGGGACTTGTGGCTCTCATGCACTGCTCAGGCTCGGTAGCTCTAGAGAGGGTCAGGAGCCGACACCGCAAAGACCCAAATTCCAGACTCAAGGCCGCGATCTCCATACATCGCAGGCTGTAACCCTGAAACTGAACGGCTCCAAAAGCCAATCTCAGTATCACTTTGAGGCTTCAGTCCCAGGAGAGGCTACGGCTCGGTGCTCGTACGAACTCTCAGCATACCAACAGAAAGTTTGGCTGTGACCTTCTTCTGTGTTTGATTGGAGGTGCTGGCCTCTTGTGCGAGAGTAAACTGCTTCGGGCCACTTCTGGTGTCAAAGTGTACACAGATCCACAAGCCATAGGTTCCTGAACCTGACCGGACAACCGTCGCAAATGCCAGCTGCAAACTGCCGGCATTCTCGCGATCGCCGCCGCGATCTCGTGGTCCAGACATCTCTTGACTCCAGGGAAGGGCCCTTCGGCATGTTGTTCTTTGAGAAGGCTGGTTACCCAAAAGAGTCTAGAGCTTGAAGGCTCATCCTGGCATGGAGAGCGTTGGGTGCACCTCAATCTTGCGAACATGGTTCCTTTGATCAGACAGGTTTCACACTAGACCCAGAGCGTTCGGGGCCCACCCACATCAGAGCGAAGCATGCATCGTAGTCTGCATTCCCCATTTTGTGGGCTCGAAAATCGGGCTGCAGTTGTTTTTCTTGGCCATAGGCTCGAAAGCCCTCAGACGTTCCAACCCAGTGTGAAGGTTCCAAAACCATTCGATCCAGGGTTCTGAACTCTGAAGACCTCAAGTTAGTAGGATCCCAAAGCGGTCCTGCGCCCAACCTTCCAAAGCATCAGAGTTTTCGCCAGGTGTACGCTGTCCTTTGTCTGTGGTTTCCGCAAGGACGAAAGCGTGCTTCGTCATCATGTGAGGGCAATAGACGACGTCGCACTGAATCACACTTGAATGACTTAATTGTTCTGTTTCAAGCCGCAGGTGCAGCATCCGTCCGTTGGTTTTCATGTTGCATTTATCGATTGAACTATATAGGTGCGGATGTGAATACCCAGACAAGATATCAATGAGAACATGTTGCTCGAACAATGTTGCATGAAGATATATGAAGATCTCATCTATTGACTGGCTTACGAGATGGCAGTCGTCGTTATGGCTCCATGGTTTGCATGAAGAGCTGTGCAGAGCTGTGTGGAAGCCGATTCTGTTCCCGATCCATGCCCTTTGTGCAGAACGCCCGCTCTCCGTGTGGGTGTTCCGACATGGCACTGCGAACAGTACGTCGCATGATCCAGCAGCATCCAGTATCAACCATAGTATCAGCCCTACTTCATGCGACTTGATTCGTTGGCATGGGTGGCAGGAGTCGCAGCCTTGGAACTGGGAGTGCCGGGCTCGAGCTGACAGCTTTCAGTCGGGGCGGTTCGTCTACAGGTTGTCTAAAAAGCAGAAAGTTTTTTCTGGTCTTCGCAGCAGTGGTGGTGGTGGCGGTAGGAGCCGTGGTGCATAAGGAGGTTTGGAGTCCAAGCTTCGGGGCTGAAGTGCTTCTGAGATGTCAGGCGGCAATGCTGGATGTGGTGGGAGGGTGCGGGCTTTGGGCCGCAGGGCTTTCATGGGCTCGAGGTTTTTTGGCTTCTAGTTTTCACCAATTCATCGGATAGGGTATTGGGCTGGAGCCTTCATCCGGGTTTCGGGTTTAGGCCTCAAGGCGAAGGGCCAACGATAATGGGCTTGGCTGCGTTGAAGTGTCGTGGGCGGGACCTATGTCTTTCTTCTGCGTGCCTCGGAAATTGAGGATTCTGGAGAGTCTGTTGGGGCTGTCCAGCGCTGTAGTCTTTCGGCTCGTGGGGTGAAAATATCGCCAAGATCCTTGCATGTTTAGGTTTGGGCCGGGTTTGGGGATCCAAAGCTTCGGATGTTGCGCAAGGACGCTAATGAGTCATGCAGTTTGCGATTTCCGACTAGCCTTCTTCTTTGGCTGGTTTGCAAGCTTCCAGGTGGAGATAACATCCAATCTGAGCTGGCTCCAAGGACGGGCCCACAGCTCTGTTAGCTGTTAGCGTCAAAAAGACGCAGGCGCCAAGAGTCGCGTCGTGAACCTGCACGAATTCACCTTTTGTCGCAAGACAGGCTAAACCACGTGTGCTGAGAAGTGCTTGGCAAAATGTGCGGCCGAGTAGATGTTCGAGCTAGGTTGACATGGAGCCAGTGTCTATAGAGCGGTCCCCGCCACAGCAGAACCTGCTGCTCAGCACAGGACTTTCAGGCTGCGTGAACCGATTATTTAGTGTTGCTGCCTTGGCGAATCGATCTCTGGCCCGGGTTTTGTGCGGATCTTTGGGACGCAAGCAAATGCTGTAGAGCACATGTAAGACCCTGCACCTGTGCTCGACTTGTCCCAATACGCTTAGGCCGAAGTACAAAATCTCCTATTTCCATGACCCATGCATCCTGCACCAAGAGGCACAACAAAAGCTCGCACCACGAGAGAACACAAGGGACTCCTCGAATTGGCTCAAGCAGGCAGGAGGTTGCTGCCATTTAGCGGGAGCCTGACCGCAGAATTTTTCTTGTGCAGCAAACCTACCCAGGCCAGGGCTGGCGGGGTATGTATATGTATATGTATATGTATATGTATATGTATATGTATATGTAGATGTAGATGTAGATGTAGATGTAGATGTATCTGTAGATGTATCTGTATCTGTATCTGTATCTGTATCTGTATATGTATATGTATATGTATATGTATATGTATGTGTGTGTATGTGTATGTGTATATGTATACCTTTAGCGCCCGCAACCCTAAAAAAATAGGTCCGAGTATTGAAACTTGGTTTTAAGAAGGATTATCTTGAGAACTTGGTTTCTGGCTGAAAACCTGGTTTTCGGCCATATTCGCTGATTTTCGGATAATCTTCGTGATCTGTAAGGGTTGCACAGAGATTTAATATGTTCTAAAGGGGTCCCAGGGGTCTTTTGAAGGGATCGCAAGGGTTTCCAAGGCTTGTCGTTGCATTCAGCAGGGAGGAAGGCAGAGCCACACGGTTCGCAGCGCAGCTTTTTCGGTGCGCAGATGATCGTTCCGCGGCGCGGGCCCCAATTGCCTGCGCAGAACTCATTCTTTGAAGCGGCTTGAAACATGTCCTGATCGAGTGCATGCTTATATTGCAGCTTGTAAAGCTCGAGAGCGACAGTAGATATCGTGATATCCATCATGGCTGCCGGCTATGCAGCTGATGGCTTGGCGGGCGAGTGGGATAATTTGGACGATGTTCGAGCCCGTGTTCGGGGCGGTGGGCTTCTAGAGGATATTTCCCAAGGACATGACCCCTCGAATCGAGTTGCTTCCCAGAACTCTTCAAGAGTGGTGCCACTGCTGGTGAGGCTTAGTCTTACCAGAGGCTTGCAGTTGCCACCTGTGGACAGCCTACGTGTGCAAGTCAAGAGATTTTACGATATGCACCGGGATGTTACGGAAGCTCAGATCGACGACAGTGCGTGGTTCTGTAGGCGAATGGTTGTCTTCGTTAAGATGAAGGCTCAGAAAAAGAGGGTGAGCTTGGCAGCTCGGTTCTCATAATTCCGAACCTTTTTACATGTGCATTCCTCCTATATATTACGTTAATTTAAATTCTGCATATTAAGCCTATAAGCCCGCAGCCTCCATGAACTTTAATCTCCCTCAAACCTGCCTTTGAAATGCATCCCAGGACTGGACCTTTCAAGACCTGTGTTTGATTGTGCGGCCAGACCTCCAGGTCTGGCGTGGGAGCTACATGCACGTTGTCTGCGGGGTCCAGCGGTGTGTTCTGAGTTGCGCACATTTCGCGCAGCGGATTGTAGAGCTTTGCGAGGCTACTCTGATCGAGGGCTTTATAATTGATAGCTAGGGGCCTCGGGGCCACAGCTGTGGGGTTCTAGTTGAGCGTGTTGCGAGCATACTGGTGGGTTCAGGGTGTCTTCGAGTTGTATTTGGGAATTTAGGAATTACCAATAAGCCCTATCGATTGATTTAGGGTTGCCATTTGGTGCCCTCGAACCTAGTTTAGGGGCTGATTCGGGATGCTTCCGTAATAGTTTAGTTTGGCCGAAAAAGTTATTAAGGTGCATGCTGCATGCATGGCTTAAAAGTGATGACTGTGAGGGTTTCGATCTGAGGCTTTCTTTGGGATCGATCGACTGGGCGCTTCGGTTTGCTAGGAAGCCTAATGGACTTTGGCTTTCGAGGATCACATTCATTTGCAGTTTGCAAACTAATATCCTGATCATCCATCGATACCATATGGCCATGTAGCAATTCCTCGGATGTTACCTGCATGTTGTAGATTCCCCTTGACCGTCCCTGCCAGGATTTTGTGGATGAACTCCGTGCACAGCAACAGCCTGATGAAGACGCCGATCCCGAAGCGATGGAGGAGGCGGCCTGGGGCACACGATTATAATTGTCATATTGCTTAAATTATTATAGTGCCCTAGATTCGATTGATAGTTATGTAGTCTCTAAAGGGAGATGCATGACATGGGAGGAAGAGGATGAATCTGATCTTCCACCTGCGGCAGCCCCACTTGCAGCTTCTGCTGAGACTCCAGGCGAAGTCATGACCCCGCCGCCAGCGATTGTTCGTGAGACCCCGAGCCCACCTCCTTTGGCAGATGGTCATGCAACTTTGACCCCACCTCCAGCAAGTGGTCGTGCAACTTTGACCCCACCTCCAGCAAGTGGTCGTGCAACTTTGACCCCTCCAGCAAGTGGCCCGGCAACTTTGACCCCTCCAGCAAGTGGTCCTGCAACTTCGACCCCACCTCCAGCAAATGGTACCCCAAGCGAATCAGCTGATGTCATCATGGCCCCGAGTCCGGCCTCTACTGTTGATTCAAGCTGCTTTGGTTGAACTGTGTGTGCATGGCTTCGTCTAGAGTTGGTATGCTTCGTGGGTTGGTCCTCGTGTTCCTACCACAAACTATCTCAGGTTCATCGGCGCCTTCAGCGAAGCGCTTTCGCCTAGAGCTGCTTCAGAAGGAGCTGGCTAAGTCGCTTGACATGCAAATCTCTGCATCGACTGTTCTTTCGCTGAACTTCCGTTCGTATTTTCACAATATGCTAGCATCCAACACGTAGCATCATAAACTTGGAGTATCAATCATGCGCACATCAAATCTCATGTCTGCACATCGGTTTGGTAAGGATCCAAGCCAAGCGGGCCAAGTACAATGGAGACCCTGCGCCTCCGGTGTCCGGAGGCCTGTGCAGCCTTTATATGCTAGTTGCAGAATCATTTCTCGTCCGATGTGGTAGAGTTCATGTCGTAGCATTTAGTAGGTTTGTAGGTCGCATGCCAGAGAACGTCTTAATCGTAGTTATGCTGAGTCTTCCGTCTTTGCTGTTTAAGCTATCTATTCCTACACTTTGCCAGGGGCGCCTGCTGCTGCTGATCGCTGCAACCCGGACGAAGCGGACACGCAGGCTTTCGATCCAGCTGCTGCAAGCCTTGAGTGTGACCGAGCTCTAGTGAGAACCCCAAGCGGGCTTTCCACAACGACCAAGCGTGCCCTCTTTCAAGCCAACCATCCGAAGCGCCCCGAGAAGAGTTGCCCAGAGACTCCCAGGACTGTCACGACGACCCCTGCTTCTAGTGTGGCCGGCAGCTCTGACAACTTGTGTTCGTCTCCTCCTCCTACCGTCGTTGGGGCAGTTTGTCGTTCTCCTCACGAGAAGTACGATACCAATGCTAGCCTCATGCGACCCGTGAAGCAAGAGATTGAGTCCGAGCCCGAAGTCGATGACAATGAGCAAGAGCCTGCCGAGCCAGCCGAAGAGCTGACCGAAGAGCCACCCGAAGAGCCAACCAAAGAGCCAACCGAAGAGCCAGCCGAAGAGCCGGCCGAAGAGCCGACCGAAGAGCCGACCGAAGACGCCGAAGCCGAAGAGGAGCCGCCAGCCGAGGCCTGGCAACGAGAGATAAAGGGGATCGATATAAGAGAGGGAGAGATAGATTAGGGGGGGATTATATGAACTTTATAATTAAAACACTATATACTTCAATTAAGTCTTTTCTCATCTGCACGGATCCCGACTTTTTGGGGCCTCGATTGTTGATCCGACAAGCTCTATAATAAAATATTCTCCCCTACTTATCAAACTTCTTCCCTACATCAGGTGTTTGGTCGTCGTGCTCAGCTTGGCCTTCGCAAGGCCAAGAAGGATGCGAACAAGGAGAAGAAGGCCGCCAATGCTAAGGCCAGGGCCGTGGCGGAGGACAATGGCAAGAATTTGCGCCGTGGCCGCAGCAGGCGATTGAAGAAGAGGGGCTCGAGACGATGGGAGGCCGAGGAACCCGAGGAGGCCGAGACTGGGAATGCTTTCGCAGCAGCCGCCGAGGACGATCGTGACATGCCGCCGGCTCTGAGCGGTGACAATGACGATGAACATGACGGTGATGACGATCCAATGGAGGAGGAGGATGAGCCGGTGCCCGAGCGAAAGCCAAAGGCCAAAGCAAAATCGAAGGCAAAGGCCAAAGCAAAATCGAAGGCAAAGGCCTTGCCGAAATCAAAGGCCAAGGCTAAAGCGAAGGCGAGCCGTGCAGCCGAAGATGAAGATGGTTCCGAGCCGAGGAAGAACAAGAAGAAGGAAGCCAGCGAGGCTGACGACAGCAAGGCGCCCAAGCGCAACCACAAGCCGAAGGACAAGAGTGCAACCGACAACGAGAAGGATGCGACACCGGTCAAGAAGGGCAAGGGCAAGGGTGCCAAGGCTAGTTGCAGTTATGTGGCCGATGTCTTGGCAAAAAGCGACCCGGATGACTACGAGTACATGGTCTACTTCGCCACGACCTATGGAATCGACAAGAATGCCCCCGACTTGCGGGCTGAGCTCCGGCCGGAGCTCCCGTACTATGAATCCTGCGCCTATGATGTGTACTATTCGAAAGTCCGCAAGGGCGTCGGGGTGTTTTTGCGGGAGCTAATGAAAGACGGCAAGAAGATGAACCTGGGATCGTTTGGTTTCGCCCAAACCCCTGACGGCTTCCTTGTCTCTGCTGCGGCAGCTATCTGTTTGGCCACTCAGCAATGATCTTTCGGAACATGTTGAAATCAGGATACAGCTTTACTATATAGATCCCGATAAGCGCCACAAACCCGAAATGCCCTAAAACCTATAAGCCCTTAAACCTTAAAGCCCTGGGCCCTGAATCCTGCAAAAATTCTTGTGCTCCAGGCGCATTACTGCGACAAGCTCTACCAGGCAGGCCTGCCGCACCAGCAGTCCACGCCGGAGATTGTGGATCGATACCAGGCGCTGAAGGCGCAGGGCTATATCGCCTTGAAGGATGTCGAACACATCGAGCAATGGCGCGCTAAGCGCTGATTCGTTTGAAAGTTCTTATGCTGCAAACTATGCGGCAACTTTTGACCCAAGGGGATTCAGTGTAGAGCTGTCAAGTGGGTTCGTGCTATGCACAGCTCCAGCTGTGCAGGGGTAGCGCATGCCCGCTAGAATGGTTGCACACCCGCAACAGAAGCCCTTCAAGCACATACCGGGGGCCAACTAGGATCTTACTTAGCGCACAGCACAATGCAATCGAATAAACTACAGAGGCTTTCAGACTAGTGATCGAATCATTCAACACCCAAAACCATCTCCTGTCTTAGGGCGAATGGGGCGGGGTAGATCAACCATACGGGGTTGACGTGTCGCTGAAGTGGTCTAGCGCGATTCAAAAAGGTGCGAGAGCCGGCTTCATCGTGGAAGAATTCAACTGTACTCCGAGCATACATGCGCACATACACACGAACAGCTCATGTGCCCGTCACTACTTTGGTCCTTGCTTCGAGTGCTGCTGCGTGCAGTGTAATTGTACATGATAGCAACCTCATATGCCAGATTTGCCAAGGCCCAAGATGGCATGCCACGTCAAGGCGGCGTTCGAGGCGTGTCGCACACCCGCCGAGTGCGTCAGAGGATCAGCAAGCAGCGGAGTCAGCCTGTCGCAGTTGTTATCTCGGCTTCACTACTCCCATCATGCTTCCCCAATCTGCAGTTGCTCCTGACTGATCTGTTCGGTGCACTGGCTGCATGATTTATCCTGGTTGCTGCTGTGCATACGCCTTTGCATGTTCCTGCCTGGCTTCCAATGGATCACAGGTTTTCGTGTAAGCTTGCAAGCTAGGGCCAGCTAGGGGGCTGAAGAGCTCTGGGTGAAACATGGTTTCAGTCGACGAACTAGACTTATCGGCTCTTTGCTTTGGGTGCTCCACAGGAACCTCGGAAGAACAATAGTCGAGACGAGTATGGTCTATATATCCCGATATGAGATACTTCCCCATATAGTGCACCAGGCCGCCCAAATCTCAGGACTTCGTGGCCATTGTCCTCATGGTGGTATGGACAAGCGGGGACCTCTATCCCACGAGCGAGGCTGGGCCGTGGTTTTTTTGTCTTGCTACTCGCGGTTTTGAAACACGAGACTGACATGTCGGCAATCAACTGCATCACATGTCATACACTAACACGCATGCCGCATGCCCACTCACACATACTCAGGCTACTGAGCTTCTATAGAGCATAGCTTGTAGTGCCGTGCAGGACTTCACCTGGCTGGAGTTCTTCGCTGGAACTGCGCTGTGTACAGAACATGTACGTGGACGTGGCAACCCTGGCTGCAGGTTCGATATTCAATATCATCAAGACCGAGCCCATTTAGGAAAATCTGACTTCATGGACATCAACTCTGTTTCAGGGTTTGTGCTCCTAGGCGAGAATTATAGGCGAAGGCAGCTTCAGCACTGCTTTTTCGATGTGTGCCCTGGCGCGGCAAAGATTGCTGCTGCTGAGGCTTGGCATCATCTACTTATTGCGTTGCCGAGCCACCGGGTTCGTTGCATGGTTTGGTGTCAAGTGCAGCTCCTGGTCCAGCATGAACAGAGGCACCAGCAACCGCTGTCCGTGCAGCAGTATTGGTGACCCAACCAAGCCTTCAGTGGTTGAGGCTAATATGATGTTGGAGCGGATTCTCAGCAATTTAGCAGAATGTTGTTATATAGATTAACGATTTCGACGAAACAATCCCGGAGATCCTGAATCCCAATCCATGAAAGATGTGGCCCAACCCAATCCTTTCCTGGATCCTGGCCCAGGACAACACTCTTGCTTCTGCTGGCGACAGCCCTCAAAGGCTGCTGGGTCGTGGAGCAGCCAGGTTCGTCTACGCTGGAGTACTATCCATGCTTTCGCTACCTCTTGTGCAAGCTAGCAGACGTGCATGGGAGTATGGCTGCAGCAGGGGACCTAGAATGCTGTGGGAACGAATCGTCCTGATGATTCGTTGAAAGCCAGTCGTTGTGCGGGTCGGGAAATTTAATCTACATCAGTTTGATTCGATTAGGTAGGACGTCTTTTCATCAATGGCCGGAAAGTTAAGTTAGCTACAAATCTTAATTCCGACACTATTTATATGCCATATATCAGTAAAGTGTTAACAACTCAAAGCCCCCAAACCTGTAAGCTCGATCTATGTGCCCAAAGAGAACAAGAAGTCATTACCCACAAACCGAATGATACTACCCGGGAAGACCCTATCTTAGCCAGGGAATCATTAGAAGACAACTTGTGTTCAGAGTGCAGCCTATCATAAAATTATCGTGATTATGTACAATGGACTCTCTATAATGCAGGTAATTCCAGCAGCCTACAGCCCCAGCCTACCCAGGTGAGCCGGGTTGGTTGGTGGATGTCGGCTTATGGAGCCAAGACTGCCAAGCGGCAGTTCGCATACGCCAACTCTCCTGAGATTCGTAAGATCGACAGGGGAGCACAGCAGAGCCACGTTGAGTTCCGGAGGAAGAGTGTGAGCACAACATATCGTTACATTAACAGCGCTGGCAGAAAGTGCTGCAATGGAACCAAGGACCTGAAGGGGACCGAGATCCTTGTTATCATTATATGCATGCCTGGGTACACACGCTTGCAGCTGCACACTAGTGGGATCTGGGGTCTGAGGTTTTATGGGTGCACATATATAGGATATACTCCATCGAGCATTAGGTTGTGTGGGTCCAAAGGGTTGTATGCAATTCGATCCACCGTGTAGTCCTGTATGATGGTTCGTGCATGCACACACTTGCTTGCTTCCAACCAAGGACATATCCGGAAGACTTTGCCACTGCTGTTGCGAACCTCTTTCCTGCTTTAAAGGCAAGCGCGCGAGGGTGCCCCGAAGTGCCGGCCGAATTACCGTGCGCACGAAGCTTGTTTGCGCAGAACATAACATCGGCTGAGGTTGTAGGATTGTTTGAGCAGGCTGACCTTGATGCAGTAGACACATACTTGCGGGGTGGGACCTCTCTCTGCCTCCCTCCAGAGTGGCGGGTGCTGTTTCCTGTACAGGCCAGAAATGTTCCTTGCCAAGCCAGAGAAAGGCCCCGCAAGGCTGCCCGCAGAAATCCGTAGGGGCCCAGAGCGCAGCGCAAATCCTCGGATGAGTTCCACAAGCTTCTTTTAAGCGGTTTTAGCGTTTTCTTACCGATTTGAGACAAACCGGGTGCGCAGAATGTAGGTTTTGCAACCAGAACCCGTAATTAACCCATCGGGAACCCGTAATTTCCCATAAGAACCCGTAATCCCACCCGGTCAAAACCCGGTTTTAAGCCAAAACCCAAAAACCTAGAACCCGTAATTAACCCGTCGGGAACCCATAATTACCCGTCGGGAACCCGTAATTACCCGTAGTCCAAAACTGGGTTTTGCACCTTGGGCCCTAAAGCGTGATTTGCGGAATTCGGTGGCTTTTCTCAGAGCCAGAACAACCTGCTGGGATCATTAGCAGCCGCGAAAACAGGACAGGAAGAGCTCTGCTTTTTATGGGCAGCACAGGACACGGGATTCTAGTCTCGCAGGAAGAGCTTTCTTGGGGACAGCGGATTGAAGCTTTATTGCAGCAGTTTCGCTCGAGTGGCTGTTTGGTGCAGGTGTGAAACCTGCAGGGCCCGCGGTTTCACGATGTCCCGACAATGGAGCTGCGCGACTCTAGGCGCAGGTGTTGTGTCTGTGGACAATGACTTCCTCGCGAATGCGATGCCGGAAGCCCTTGCTGCCTACGAAAGCGATTTACTGCAGCAGATTGCGGTGTCTTTTCTGAACATAGCGACCACGCCCGATAACATTTCATCTGGTGAACTCAAGAAAATGTTGCGGTGCCTGAGGCACTGTCGGGCGACTTGGGCGAAACTGCTTCAGAGGCGGTTCGGTGCATTCGCTTCGTATATAATTGCGTAATGTTTCGTGTGTTGTGGTCCTGTAGCAAAAAAGCAAACTGCAAAATCAGGCTGCTCCGGCTACTCCGATCAAGGATGCTATATCGATTGCAGACACATTGCCGGCCACGGCGGGCTATTTCTTCTTTCTGTCAGCCATGTACTGTATGTTCTCTATGGCATAACATGTCAGTGGTCTATTGCAGGGTCCTGAACTTGCTGCTCTGGGTTTGATGCCGAGCGAGGTCGCCAAGACGCAAGAGGCAAGATCTGTGAGTGCATACGAAAATGACTAGGAGCCCCAAAAAGCCAAACATTCCGAAACCTGGCACATGCTATGCATGCATGCACATGATTATACATGCTATCTATCGCGCACAGGTCGCTCCCAGCGGCGAGATCGAGGCTCGCGAGGATACTGCTGCCCCGGTGCCCGAAGGAAGTGCCGCTCCAGAAGATCAGCAGGATGACGAGGCTGAGGATCCTGAGATTGCACCCAAGCCGGGCAAGAGGCGTCGAATGAAGACCCGTCGTGTGTCTCGTCTTCCACAGCTTATTGGCTAGCATCGGTATATACGATCGACGCTACAGAATTGTGGCTTGCCCGTGCAGGCTGCATGCATACGGTTGTTGAATCACCCCGCACTCCACTTCACATCCTATCCCAGGAGCTTCTCCGTGATGCAGCAAAGGCTCGGCTGCGACGCATGGTGGCACCGAAGAAGAAGCGAGGCGACCTGGAAGTTCCGGGTTTTGTGGTCGAGGAATGGAACAAGGGGTCGCTAAATCGCGACGATATGGCTGATCTCCTTCTGCAACACAACATGAACAAAGACGCTGCCGCTGCACATAGTGCACACGTACATGCATGCGCGACTGCACCTATCAGCGACCCTAAACTTAGGAAGCCTTTGTCAGTGACTTGGAAGTGCAAATTAAGAAGAAGAACAAGATTGTCCTGGTCAAGGACCGGGGGTGGTACAGTGAAGCCGAGATGCGCAGTGAGCTGAAATGGTCTGCGCCAGGACCTTAGATATTTTGAGGCCTTATGCATGCATGCACAAAACACGATAACAACATCTCTTAAATATGCTATATACATCCTGCAAGCCCGGCCCAGGCAAAGGATCCAAGGCGCTATCAAAGCTTGCCAAGCCACCCCGGAAACCCACATAAGGCCAGGAATCTCTTGGGCTTGAAGGGTTGTGCGGTTTTCAAGTTGTTTTAGTGTTCACAAAGACATAAAATGCAGACAGAGAGAGAGAGAGAGAGAATCGAATGCTTTCGTTCATATAATACAATTTCTGACTTCTTAGGACTTTATATTTTTCCCTTTTTCCCTCTCTCGCTATATATCTCTATATCTCTGTCTCTGTATCTCTCTATCTCTCTCTCTCTCTCTCTTTCTCAACATCTGTCTTCGGCTGCTTATCTTTATATTCTAGGTATGGCTTAGATCTCTCTCTCGCTCTGATATTTCACTCTCTGCCTATCTCCTACTCTCTCTCTCTCTCTCTCTCGCTTGCTAGAGTAAATATGTGCGTGTCCCCGGCATCACCAAACAGCTTGTCCTATGCCAGGTTGAACCAATATGACGGAGCCACCGAGTATTGGGTCGTAGTTCGCGAGATTGGCAAGGAACAGCAGTCGATTTCGCAAGAGGAAAAGCAAAGGACGGCGACGCCAGGCTCACAAGCACTTGCCATACGCATTCTAGCTATATGGATTTCTTGTACCCTCAATACAGTGTGCCCTGCAGACGCAAGACGAGCTAAAGTTGCCGGAGAAGAACTTCGCCAACGTCGAGGCTTTCCAAAAGATGGTCAGTGCCCCACCCCCAGCCGCGGATGCGCAGAAGTCGAATGTGGAGGCCACAGATCTGATGTATCTACAGTCATCTAAGGAAGTGGCTCATTTTTCCATGTGTGCACCAATAGCATGTGCGCCCTGTGTTGCAGCAAAAAGCCGTGGTGGATCGCTACATGGACTCCTTGCTGTCAAAGTGCACCAAGCTCCGGGCCCTGATGAAAGATCTAAACACGAACTATGCAGCGGACTCCGCTGAGTTCTGCCCTTGGTTCCTCATGCCAGACTTTGCACACTCTGCAAGTTAATGCTTGGCTTGGGAATATCTCGCCTAAGGCCACTGAAGACTTTGGGCGATCATGTCAGCAAATTGGAGGCTGAATTCAACAAAATCAACGATGCCAAAGCGAGTGGAGAGCATGACGGCTATTCTGCTACGCCCGCCGGCTGTACGTAGTTCGTGTGTAAGTCTGTGTGTGCATGTTCGTGCGCACATATACATACATGCGTGTGCATTTAATAAAGACATCGATAGCTTCAGGCACTTGTGCTGCGCAGTGGGATGCATCTCTGCCTGTTGTCCACACCTAGCCCGCCTAGAAGATTTGGGTTTATGGGGATTCGCTGAAAGGGGTCCTTGGGTCTGTGGTGGTTCCGGTCCCGAGTCTTGAGTACTATAATACAATAGACAGTATCGTAGGCTTTAAGAGTTTCTTCTCGAAGTTATCAGATAGAGCTGACCAAACTACGTTTCTCCATGTATGGGGTTCTCTTTGTTCGTGCCTCTCTCCTCTCCTGTTGTCCCTCGCAAGACTTTGTTCCCCATAAGTAAATATGATGTCGGTTCTTCTTTTTGTTGGGCTTTGGGCTTCGCTTTTCTCATGTAGCTCCTGTATCCCGCATATAAGCTATCTGCAACGGACGTACTATATACGGAAGCAACCTCCCATTGCCCAGTTGGTGGACGATGATCAACGGGAAGATGAAAGGGGCCACCATGGTGTCCGAAGCCTAGATATCTGACTGAGACGATAAGCATAGTTGCGGCAAGACTCTTCCCAGGGCGAGCCGGGCCACAGCTGCCGAGCTGCAGATCAAGTCGCTGCCTTGGCCATGCAGAAGACACTTTTTATTCGAATGGTGTAGTTTGCAATCGGACTCACACGCCAGGAATGCGAAGAAGTTCTACACTCGCAGCACCGAGAAGCCTGCGACGGACGGAGCCAGACCCAAACAAGTCCCGAAAGTGAAGTCTGCCCCGAAAAAGCGGGGCGGTCGCTCTGGGAAGAAGTGATGCCACCCCTTTTGTTTGAGTGTCCCTGCCCTCACCGTTGGGTACATGAGTACTATGTCTCTGATCACTGTAGGTTCTACACAATGTACCTGGGGTCTATGATCTGGATGCCGGTGCGAGGATGCTTACAGTTTCAATTGTGGTCTGATCCACAAGTATAACATGCCAATCATTCGGGGAAATCTTGGAGGTCCTGTTATGCCACGCTGCACACATGAGGAACCTGATTCACGTGTGCCGGGGCGCACAAAGTGTGCAATCGACCCTCGCGTGAATGGATGCAGCTCAAAAATATCGCCCCATGCAGTTCTACGGAGTGCAATCCACTCAAACCGTCCGCTGATCTGAACCCCCTGCCCTATTGATGCCAGGTGCGGGCCCGGCTTTGCGTCGATGGGTGCGAGATGTAGGCGATGGAGCCTGCTCCCAAGATCCCAAGTTCTCCAGCATGTTCAGGACTGCGCACATGTGATTCAAGTGAACCGGACCGTGCGATTATGTCATTCGTGGCTCTTTACAATAGATCTGAAAGCCGAGCCAGAAGTTTTTGGCTCAGCTCTTTGTTAGAATGGAGGAAACTCCTGAAGAAGAGCTTTGGGAGTTGCTGACATGCCATCGGCAGGTGGGATCCTTATGACACTTCGTATTCTGATAATATCAAAACAATTCCTTTGTGTCTTTGTGTGTGCGTGCATGACCTGCAAACCCAGCATCCTGCAAATGAGGTCTCTGAAGGTCCGTTTCCATGGGCAAATCCAAATGGGGGCTGTGCAAAATCGTGGGCAGCCTTGGCAGCTGAAGCTGACGACCCTAGGATGGAGCACGCCTTTTGCAGTGCGCCAGATCCGGTCTCCAGTAGATCTGCCAGTCCTGCGTGCGAGCACATCCGTGGTATTGTTCTGGAGGACAGTGAGATCCGGGGTATCATTGAGGAAATTGATGACCATCCCGATATCCAATGGCGGCTACCGAAGCGTGTGTCCACTGCAGGAGCTGTGTTGCAGCATTCTATCTTGGCTGTCCGCGGCTTGATCAATGCTGAAGGCCCCCTGTCTTTCAAGGTCGGAATAACCCACAATGCTGTATGGCGCTGGGAAAATCAGCTGTATGGACACAAGCAGGATAAGCGCTACAAGTGGCAGGCCATGCTCATTCTGCACTTAGCAGAGGAGCCCTACAGTATATGTATGCTGGAGGCTGCATTAATCAATCATTTCAAAGGAGTCATGGCTACAAATCATAATCCTTTTCACGCTCTTGAAGTAAGTACCCTCCTTCGGCGACACATGCTAACTATCGAAAATAACTATTGCCGTTTGCGGAGTTCTTCTATCTTGCTACCGACCAACCTTTCTATCTGTACGCTTTTCTGCTCACCTTGAGAGCCTCTTTGCTTTAATCCGAACTGACTATAACCGATTGTCGGCTTAGGTCCGCTTAGGTCTAACTATAAAAGGACATTATGTGGTACCTTTATTTGGCTAACTTACCGCAACCTCTATACCCCCGATCTACTCTAATCCATAAATTCGATCAAAGCAGTGAAGCCCCGATCTCGCCCGAGGAACTCCTGGATGCCAGAATGTTCGCAGCGGCGGGGACACCAGGATGAGTAATACTGCTACGTCGGTTTCACTGTACATGACGTATATTGTGTATCGATCCTTCAAACACAAACCGTCCTGATGATATTACCTTCTGATCTAGATGTTTGAGAGTTGTGTAGCCATGAAACCCCAACACCTTTCAGGTCTGTAGATGTGCTCAGATCTTCAAGGCTGCAGGCTGTGCATGCATCTGCACGGATTAGATGCTTGCCCGACTTGCTTGTAATTAAGCGGTGTCCGCGAGACTGCACGCTGCAATCCGATTCGTCTTACCGAGAGCAATGGACGAAAACGCGAGTGTGCCACAGGACATCAAGAGTCTACTGCATGTGCCCTGTCGATTCTGTCTTGCATCATGGCAACATGAGCATTTGAACCCGCCACATCATGAGCATTGAAAGTTTTGGTTTCGCCGAGGCCCCCTGCAAAGCTGCAGTCCTTTCAGCAAGGGCTGTGGTCGACGAAGTGCCAGCCGCAGCGGGCACTTCAATCGGTGCACTGGCACGCTGCGATGCCCGGAATTGCATCACTTGAGTGAAAAGTTTCAACTGACGCTGCCCCTGAAGATTCAGATGGTGAATGGTCCGCTGGATGATGAAATTCCAATCATTCCGTTGTCTGAATGGTGCAAGTTCCTTTTGAATAAGGGCCTTTGGCATTCGCTGTCGGGGCTAGATCGACCAGATAAGAAGCGATCTCAAGCACAGTGGACTCTTTTTTGGGAGAGATTCCGAGCGATACATCCACGGCATGACATATTTTCTAGTCATTCTCCTCAGGAGTTGAGCAGGACGGCAGCCATTCTGCTGCACGGCGACGAGGGGAGGTCCAAAAAAAACAGCGGTGATGATACTCAGCGCTCACTCAGCATTGGGACGGGGATCGAATGTTGAAGCCGCCAACAACACATCGACGGACGATGCGCCCCAGCTGTTGAATTTCAAGGGGCATACAATGACGAATCGATGGTTATTGAGTGTTCTTCCGAGGAAGCTCTACCACGACGATCGTGGCCCCAACTTTCAACACATTTTGGATGTTTTGGCTGATGATGCAAAGAAGCTGTGTGTGGAGGGGCTTCCGGGCCTGAACGGTGACATTCACTTCTTCTGCATTATCTATGTTATGGGGGATTGGCCTTGGTTACAGAAGGCCTTCAACTTCCAGCGGTCATTCCAGAATGCAGCAAAACACCCCAAGGCAAAAGCTGCGCCGAAAGGAATCTGTCATAGATGCCTAGCTGACCAGGCTGGGTATCCATGGGAGGACTTCCAGTCAGCCTCGCTGGCGCCGAAGTCTTCAAGCAGTCAACTTGAGTCCTCCTGTTGGGGCTGACACGCCGCCATTGCTGAGCTTGCCTCATGACCCGTCGTCTGTGATGAGTTTTCCAGCGCAGGACATCTTTCATGGGTGGCATTTGGGGGCAGGCAAGGTATTCATGGCTTCTTGTTTTGGCACTCTTTTCTTCTATCTTCCCGGGGCGCTCGATTTCTGCACGATTCGATGCTATGATTGAAGATTTCTTCTCGTGGTGCGCCACGAACCGCCAGCAACCCTACGTTCGGAAATTGACTATTGAAACGATCAACTGGCTCCAAACAACAGACTTCCCTACAGGAGGTTGGTCGAAAGGGTCGACGACGACCTGTCTGACAAAGTGGTTCGTTGAAGCATGCAGGTCTCGAAGCCACGTCATCCCCGACGATTCCCTGTTGCGTATTTGTTTCCGAGCGGCTCTGAGCATCAACCTTTTCCTGTCGAAACTGTACAGGCAACAGGTATGGATCGAACGCACGGTGGCACTTCAGATGGCACAACATGGCTTTGACTTTCTGAAATTCAATTCAGAATGTGCTCTTCGAGCTCACCAAGAAGGAAAGGCGCTTTTCCTTTTCATGCCGAACTTACATCGGCTACACCACATTTTCTTCGATATGCGTGATCAAGCAAAGCAGGCCGAATTCGTATTTTCCCCTCTAGTCCATTCCACACAAATCGATGAAGACTATATCGGTCGCCCATCGCGGGTGAGCCGCAGGACCTNGCGTGATCAAGCAAAGCAGGCCGAATTCGTATTTTCCCCTCTAGTCCATTCCACACAAATCGATGAAGACTATATCGGTCGCCCATCGCGGGTGAGCCGCAGGACCTCCTCACGCACTGTCATGATCAGGACCGGAGAGTGGTATGCTTATCTTGCACAGATGAAGGGGCGCATCATGATCATCAGAGAAATACAGAGATAGGTCAATATAATAAATCGCATCTGAGCAAGATGAGCATCAGTTCGGTCGTGCAGCAACTCGAATGTCTAGCTCGGTCCGTTGAGCGAAAAAGCCCGTGACCGACTGTCACTGCGAGTACTCCCATAATCACNTCTAGCTCGGTCCGTTGAGCGAAAAAGCCCGTGACCGACTGTCACTGCGAGTACTCCCATAATCACCCGTAAGCATCTCAAACGAACCAAGAAAGCCCCAAACCAAAACTCTTCGACGATTGGTAGACTCGAGAAAAATCGAACCCACCAAAACCGCGTTCCTCAGGGAAGAACCTGGTTTTAACCAAGAGCCTTCTTTATTTGAGGTTCTAGTTTCTGAAGGTATGTATATGTATATGTATATGTATATGTATATGTATATGTATATCTGTATATGTGTATATGTGTATATATGTATATATGTATATGTGTATATATGTGTATATATATATATATGTGTGTATATGTATATATGAATATATGTGTATATGTATATATGGCTATATGTATATATGTATATGTGTGTATATGTGTATATGTGTATATGTGTACATGTTTACGTGTATACGTGTTTACAGGTATATATGTATATATGTATGTATGTATATATGTATATATGTATTTATGTATTTATGTATATATGTATATATGTAAATATGTATATATGTGTATATGTGTATATGTGTATATGTGTATATGTATATATATATATATGTATATATGTATATCTGTGTATATGTATATATGTATGTATGTATGTATGTATACGTATCTGTATACGTATCTGTATACGTATCTGTATACGTATATGTATACGTATATGTATACGTATATGTATACGTATATGTATACGTATATGTATACGTATATGTATACGTACATGTATACGTACATGTATACGTACATGTATACGTACATGTATACGTATATGTATATGTATATGTATATGTATATGTATATGTATATGTATATGTGCGTAAATACAGATGTAGAACATATAAATATACATACACATAAATATATATATATACACATATATTTTTTATATGTACATATGTATATATATATATATATATATATATGTATCTCCTGTGTGTGTACACGTATGGCGCAGACACATACACAAGTAGTTCCAGTACCTAGTCTGCGACCCGCTAGCTCTCAGCCGCTGCATGGTGGAGGTAAAGCAAGAGTACACTTCAATCACCCTGGTAGAGGTTCCATCGGTGAATGCACTGCTGAGGATTTTGGCAGGATTGTCAATCATCGGCTCTGCTGCTCTCTCTTGCAGGTCATGGCACCCCGCAGCTCCACTGCGCCTTCGACCGCACGAGGGAACTCCCAGCTTCAAACTCGAGGTTCAAGATTGACTGCATCGGATTGGGATCGCAGGATGCTGAGAAAGAAAGCCCGGGCAGGCATGCTTGAGGCTGCATGCTAGCTGTAGAGGGTCGGTTGCAGTGTTGTTTTGCGGTGAGTAACTACATTGAAATCGGGTGTCGCACTGTTTGCCTCACTGAGCGCAGCAATTTGAACTGTTGGGAGCCCCAAGTTTTCTGTATCGACCTGAGAAGCTAATGGTCACGCTTCTGCAGTGCACCTGAGAGATGCTCTCGGTTTTTCGAAAACGAGCACTGCAGTTCAAACGAACACCATACAGACTTTGGCACGTACTACACTGAATCTCAACGATGGAAGGATCGCAAGCTCGTGTATACCGGGACCCCAGAGAACCTACCTTGTTAGGATGTTTGTATATGAAGTCCTTAGAAAGGGAAGTCATTTAGGGTTGAGGTAGTTGAGGCTCAAGACCTCAGCCAAGGGAGGCTGTGTGTCCATGCAGGACATTGTTTCGGTAGGTTCTACAAACTTGTTCAGTCGGATACTTCGTCAGCCGTAGTTCGTTGAGTAGTTGCTTATCGGTTTGGTTAGTTCGCCAATTAGATAGTCACAGATGGTCGAATGGAGAGGGAGGGAGAGAGAGGGAGAGAGAGAGAGAGAGCGAGAGAGCGAGAGAGCGAGAGAGCGAGAGAGAGAGAGAGAGACAGAGAGAGACCGGTGCGCGCTGGCGCGTTGGGAGGGTTCTTGGGCCCTTCCTTAGAGACACAGAGAGAGAGAGAGTTTTGGCTCAAGTGCAGTACTTGCTCTCTAAGCCGGTCGTGACGCGCTGCGGCCACCTTCAGGTGCAAACGCGTCATGACCGCCGGAGACCTGGACAACACCAGGAGACCACGAGGAGAGGAAAGAGGTCACCAGGAGAGCAGCAGGAGACCAGCACGAGACTACCAGGACAGCACCAGGAAACCGCACGGAGATGATCAGGAGATCACGAGGACACCACCAGGACACGACGAGGAGACCGGCAGGAGACCACCCCGAGACCACAGAGACCACCAGCGATGCCTTTCTCCAGGTGCTGGCGGGTTCAGCGGCTCGAGCTGGAACTGACCCGGACCCTAAACCCTAAACCCTAAGCCGTTGAAGCTGCGCAGTACTTGGGCCGCAGAGATTCCTGACTGAATGGAAGTAGCTTTGAAACCATGATGACATCACGCGATGTTGGTACATTGGATCCGTTTGCCAAATCTTGCCCGATCAGTCTTGCACACGCACAGCAGACAGAGGTTGAGTACCGCTGTAGCACAGCGAACACGTCGCAGATGATGATGTTCATTGCGGTACAGGTGGATGGGAGAGCTCTCTTGAGCGGTGGCCGCTTAGCAGCAGTAACGGCTGTGGGCTCGCAGGCTGTGCTCTAAACCCTAAACTTTCAACGTTAAAACTGCGGTCTCGACAACGTGCCTCCGCGAAGGTGGCGCTCTGGAGTTCGATCACGCCAAGTCCAGTTGGATTCCGATGCATCGCTGGTTTCCGAATTACAAGGCGCGCCTTGCAAAGACACTTCAAGTTGGGCTTTTGCTTGTGCGCCTTCATGACGCTGCAGAGTTCGCCGGCCCCTGAACGCTGCGATTTTTGCGTCTCATTAGCTTTGTACAGGACGTACGTAAATACGGGTTTTCATCAATTGCCGATAAGAATCCCGTCTTCGAAAGGCATGTATCTTTGAAGTTTATGCCGGTGCCTCTCCCAGATCGAAAAGCTCGCAACTCTGATGTCTTCAGTTTGCCCGGCGCAAATTTCGTAGCTCAAAATGTTTTTCCACTGCGAACACCGGCCTAGTCTGGTCCCACAAGCGTGCGTTTCAAACACATTTTGTGTCCGTTTCCAGCGCCAGGGTGTCGAAGAGAAGCCTTGGCGGAATTGGAGCCCGGACTATGCCAGTGATTGGCATGGCGGGGATGCTTGGCACAGTTACGAGGTAGCAACCCCTGCAGAACTTGTGGTTTCCATAATCGTGATCACGCTCCCACTCTACTCTTTATCCGCAGTTGCAAGCCGGACATTGCAGCGTTCGTGTGGGCTCCGGGTCCGAGAAAAGATGCAGGAAGTCATATAAATTTGGCTTATGTATAGGATGTTCATCCTGCGCTTGCTCTGGCCTCAATTTTTGCAAGGGTTACATTCCACACGTTTCTTTTCCTTTTCCTGCGCCAAAATCGTGAGAAGAAGCCGCGCCGGCGCTGGAACTCGGAAAACGGCGATAATGGGAACAATGGCTGGGATGCCTGGCGCAATATTTCCGGGCACCGCTGCAGAACATGTACCTCACAGGATTGTGGCCGTGTCCCAGATGTGCTCTCCATCCGCGCTTGCAAACTGGAGTGTCATTCAGGGCTCTCTCTCAGTTTTGGTTACGTTCGGCCATGCAGACTATCCATCAGGACAGCTCTCGGAAACGTAAGCGTGCTGATGCCGTGAAGACAGCGCTTTACCTGAACGACGTCGCCATGGGCTACAGTTATAGTTGGGAGCACTGCAAAGCTTGGATTGCAACATACGGCCGCTGGAAAGCAAGTTCGAGTGCATAGATCTGGGAAAGACTTGGGGGATGGCTTCAGACATGACAGCACGAAATCCTGCACTTGGAAGCAGGAGAATTCGATTCAATGGCTTTACGCTTTTAAAGCATGAAGCCTTACGAATCTGGGGTTTACGGTTTCGTGGCCACTGCATGTGAGGGGACGTTAAAGCCTGGCATGCCACGGATACATGGGTGCGAGCTGCATCGAGCATCAAGCACGAGGGTCTCGAAGGATGTGAGGTGGAATGGGCCGGTTTTAGCAACGAGCACTTGAGATCGCTAGAGTGTGTAGGCGCTGCTCCAAATCGCCGGCTGTCGAAAGAGAACTACAGGACAAGAGCCCCGAAGACCGTCAAAGTAGTTTTCGCTTCTGTGCCCCTCAGCAGAACTCGAACCCTCGAATGTTGGCAACAAGAACAGCTGGCTTTGCAAGGTCCGGTCTGCGATTGAAAGCTTACGTTTCGGGTTTTCTAGCGCTGACGCTCTGCAGGGTTTAGGGTGCAAGGTTTAGGGATCTAGGGCTGTTCCGACTTTTCACGCTCGCCGGCCGGATTCGACCCTATACTGAGCTTCCGTTGTTTCGTGTGCTGCGTAGCGGACCCCACATGCTCAGCACATGGGACGATCATGTCGATGTAGACGGCCACCAACTCAAAGCACCACGAGGTCGGAAGCGTTGTTGCGGAGGCAAAAGACAAGGGTCGACAGACATACCGTACGTAATTCAGGTCAAAACCCTAAACCCTACCCTTGAAGTCGTGAAGGCATAGCACAAGGGTTTTCTATGGCTTAAGTCTTCCTGCGTTTAGGGCGCAGAGTTTACGGATCTAGAATGAACTAGACTTCTGTGCGGGTTGTTCCGACTTTTTACGTCCACTGGCCGGCATCTCCAAACACCCAGTCGATGCTCACGATTTTCGGGCATGGAGGGTCGCTCAACTCTAAATCCCTTGGCCCGCAACCCTGTACTGAGATCCTGTATGTTCGTCTGCTGCATACCGGACCCCACATGCTCAGCGCATGCGCATGAGCGCAGGAGGTTGTCACGTGCTCATCGCGCAGAGACTCGCAGAGACATCGATTTTTCAAACTCGGGAGGTGAAGGCCTAGGGGGGGCTTTGCCTGCGGACAGAGCGGGGGTAGGGGGCAGGGTCTTTTGAATGGAGGGGGTGGGGGAGGGGGAGGGGAGGGTGCAAGTTCCTGCGGCCGGTTTTGGTTGCACTCTCAAAGAAAAGAAGAGAGAGAGAGAGAGATACACATATATATTTATTTATATTTATTTATATTTTATATTTATTGATATTTATTGATATTTATTTTTATTTATTTATATTTATTTATATTTATTTATATTTATTTATATCCATTTATATTTATTTATATGTATTTATATTTCTATATACAGGGAGAGGGACAGAGAGAAGAAAAGGGGGGCACACGGCACTCACTTTTGCAGTCCTCTCAAATTTTGTTGGAAACTGCAGGGGGAACCTCAGCACATCCGGCTTGTCACACTCCTCCAAAGCCCCAGCAAACAAACAATGGGGGGGGGGGCCTGGTGGCCAAGGGGTTTCGCACACCCCTCATGCCCTGCAGAAGAAGAGAGAACGGGCACAGAGACGAAGAGAATGGAAACAGATGGCTTATAGTTATGTTGGCTTAAGTCTGAGCCGGAGAAGGGAAACACAAAAAAGGGAGGACGGATACTTGAGCGGACCGACCCAAGCCATTGAGGTCCGAGACCTGAAGCTCCAAAAAAGAATTTTTATTCCATTTTCTGGATCTTGTGATCTGAGGCCGCTTTGGCCGTTGCCGCAGGTGCCGCAGGTTCCAGCCACATTTCGTCGGCGACCCCAACTCTGGTAGTTGGATCCTGAACTTTGTTGTTCCGTCCTTCCGGATGTAATTCGTGTCGTTTTGGGAGAAGCTGGAAGCCCAGATCATAAATGCCCAGAGCGACTGTCCTGATTAGGGCCTACACAGTGAGCCCCGAATTGCTAGGGTTTCCGGGCTGTAGGAATGTCGAAATCGGGAGGCGCAGCCTCCATGGCCTTCGTGGCTGCAGCACCTAGTTCGAAGCCCAGAAGAAGCTGGCTATTGCGGCGTGTCGGATTGAGGTTTGAGGACTTTGCCCGCGTCCCTGAACTAGTCTTAAGACCACTCAGTGCCAGCCGTGGCTCCGGCAGATTTTTTGCTACCTTTGACTACGGTGACAAAAAGAGCAGTCCGCCGCAAATACGCCTTGATCCGCTATTGTAGTGAAGGAGGGTGCCGAGCCGCATCTGCAGTAGTGGGGGGACATACACATACACCCAACGCTTTTTATTGAATTCGACCGGCTGCATGATGCAGCACAAATACAGGCACAGCGCCACACGTAGGGCTTCATGGTTCGAAGTTAAAAAACAAAAGCAAGGCGCCAAGTCTAAGGTCCCACTTTATGAAAGCATAGGAGTCCAGCTTAGCAAGGTTCGACGTTTCGGTCTGTGTGGTAATGCGACCCACCCTCCTTCGGCTTTCGTAAGAAATCAAAGCACGGATCACTCGCGAGGAAGTTGCGATTCCTACAAGGTTTAGGTTTTGGGGAACCCTGAACTTCTCAACTCCTGACTTTATGTAGCCCGCAGCGGTAAAAGGCTCCGCTGGCGCTGCGCGCCAGAGCCGGGTCCAGGCTCATATTCCGGGTTGTGGGAATCAGAGCCGAGGCTTTCAAGCACGAGCTTTTTTTACCTATTGATGTGATCACTGATTACAATGAGTGCCCAGACTCCAGAACCCAAAAGCTTCAGCAGCGAATTCCAAGCCCAAACCTAATCCTCGCCAAGTAGAGCCTTGCTACTGTCTCTGCATCTCCTTTCAGGGGGCGTCTGCGCCTACCAGTGGAGTCCGGGCCCCTCGTCCATTCCGGTGCACGGGTAGAGGTTCATGCAAGAGGGAGGACGCTGAAACCCATGTGCAAATGTGGGGATTTGGAGCTCAAGTTTCTTGCTCCAGGCTTTACTTTTCAAGGGCCGATGGCGGCACATTTTATGCATCGCAGTATTTATCGAATCTTTCGAATATGTAGATATAGATACAGATTTTGACCCCCCCCCATGCACCAACCGTGCAACCTGCAGTGTATTCTTCGGGCCAGGACAGGTTGGTAGAGGCTTACGCATACACATGGAGCCTAGTTCGAGAAGAAATACAAAGTCTCACAAGAGGAGTACGCATGTTACGCATGGATGTATGCACAAGTACAGACTATCCAAGTAGTTGGGCAAGTAGTTACACATCTGATCAAGTTAGCATCATACTTAGTTGTTGAACATTTCTTAGTGTTACGCAACGTATCTAAATACTTCTCGAGTAACAAAGTAGATCATATTCGTGAGCATCTGAAAATAGGCTAACACTGAAAGAGCTATTTGTTGCAGCAATAAGAAAGAGATAGATAGTCATTCAGCAGCTACGTGCTGATTTGCTTTTTAGACAGTCGTTATCGCTTTTTTCGTTCAGAGAGAGGTAAAAAGCAATGCCAACATGCGAACCAAGCGTTACTAGCGAAGGTCATAGGATGCCAGATACATAGGTCACTAATATTTTTGCGCGAGTACAGTTCGCATGTTAACTGTTAGTGAAGCATTCATAAGAGATGAATCAGACATCAGGTCAAATTGAAAGACGGCTTATCCCAACTTAAGTGATAACTAAACATTGGTTATACTGCTTCACGGTATATTCATGATCAAACACTGCTCCATAATCCCTAATGCCAGGTAGATCGGCAGTACATAGTACTCAACAACTGACTAGGTTTGTGTTAAAAAAACACATTTTAGACGAGCACTCCTTGAAGGCGAAGGTAAAGCTTCTCCTCTTCGTTAGAATGGGACGTAGTTTTATATCTCAAGAATATGTCGCAAACGAACATGTATAGAAGGCTTAGTTACAAGTCTGTCCGGTGAAACAGAGTATATGTAAGTATGAGATGCTAAGCACGTCTTAGCAAAATGTTAGATTTCAATTAGCGACAGACCTGTAATTAATGACAGAAGCGGGCATCATTGTTAGTACAAAATTGGTAATCAAGGAAGGATAGGATAGATCTTCAGCAAAAAATCATTTAAGTACCGTGTAAAGGGTATCTAAGTTTGAATTGGGTTTCGTTGAGCCGTGTTCCTTAAGCCTTGGGTACCCCCAACTGTACAGCAACCTGAAGCAAAACCCACATCAGCACCCATGCTAGAACATGACCTCGTGTAAAACTTTGTGCCTGGAGGCCGCTAGCAGCATTGCCCCGATCGTGGGAACTGCAGCGCTCGCCACCGGGGCCCTCCGAGCAAGCAAATTAAACACCACATGCGGTGCTCGCCAACACCTGTACGAGTTTCCGTGTGGTTTCGGGAGGGCTACCATCGTAAGGCTTCTTCTTCTTCTCAAGAAAAGTCTCGTTTTCTGGTCACGGGCTCGGCGGTACTTGCAGACTTGCAGATTTCAGGATGTTTGTGCTTTACCGTCGATGGTGCGAGGCTGTATGCCTCCACGTGATGAGAAGTGTGTGTTGGCGTGGTTTAGGGATTCAGGCTGCAAGCTTGGTTGAGGGTAGTGGCCGTCTGACAGGCCTGGCCTGGAGTACATCCGCTAGAAAATCCAAGCGATTACATGATCGCATGATTTCTTTTGCTGAGAATTGCTGAGACAAGTAAGGAATCTGCAGCCTGTGAACACGAAGTGCGTTTACTGGGATGTTTAGTAGGGGTTTGAGGTTCTGAACTAGGGGTATCGATCTCGCAGCACATCTAAGGCTACGGTTCTGGCACAGCAGCTTGGAAGCAACCACGTCAGGGAGATCATCAGAGCATCATGGCAAACGCTGACTGTTGCCAAATCAATGCTTGCAGCAAAGTGCCAGCGGGACAGTCTCTTGCTGCATCTGAGGCTCTCCACCTCTAGGAGACAGGCCTGGTAGAGTCTTAGTCTGGGTCGTTCAGCAATGTTCCTTGCATAATGCAGTGCATCAAACACCGGCCGCACCAAGCATTGCTCAAGCCTCCGAGATGTGGAGCTTAGTGGCGGCTGTAGTTGTATGGCTTAAAGTCACTTAAAGTCATGACAGGGCAGGTTCAGGCGTTGGGGTACCGTGCACGCACTCGCCAGAGAGTTTGATTTCTTGTTGAGCCTTCAGCCATCAAAACCACCGAAGCCCCGGAACTGTGCACACCTGCTGCACCACACTCATCCAGACTCCAAGCACGGAAAACCTGAATCCGTTGAAAGCCTCTGCAGCACGAGCAGAGCAGACCTATTCAGCCCGGCGAGGCACGCGTTGCTATGGGCAGTGGCCTGATGCAACTGGGCTGCAGCTTCCGGGATCGGGGGTAAGCCTTACGCACATCGTTTCTGCGTCTGCAGCGAGTTTTTAGCAGCCGGCTGCTCTCTGTGTGTGTTTGTGTCTGGGTGGGTGGGTGGCGGATGCAGGGCTTCAGGCTTGAGAGTTGATGTGGTTCTGGGATGAGTTTGGTTTCAAGCCTTGCGGGTACAGCAATTCAGAAGGGGTTTGAACAGAAACATCATGGCACCTCTGATGGCTGCTAAGCCCGAATAGTTCCTGCTCTTGTGCGTTTTGTTTCGCAGGTCTCGGATTCGGCACTCGGCGTTCCTCAGATCCTTCATCTTTATGCCTCGCAGACCCTCAGGGCCAATATGTGGCTCAAGCCTTAGGCCTGACATGGCAGGCGCTTGTCCTCGAAGTTACGCCCACAATTGCAAGATCAGCCTTGCATTGGTTTGGCAGCGCAGGGCTCCTGAATCACGAATTCGGATACCTTCGGGTCTTGCCACCCCGTCAAGATTTCAAGCCATCAAGAGCTTCAGCTCTGGTGGGAACGAGCTCTCTTCCAGTCTGACTCCGGGTTTTCTCCTTCAGTGGTCGTCAGAATCCCTGAGACAAGGAGCCCGGGCTACAACACCCTTCCCGAAAGGGAGAAGCCAAAGAGTGGCTTCGAGGGTGCCACTCGCCGGAGCTGGTCGGGGTAGGTTTTGGAACATGTTTCTTTGCTAGCGGAAGCCCCCAGTCATTCACTCTGAGTGACATGCTTAATCAGAAGCCATGCATGGCCCACGGGGGCCTCTCGCAGTGGTGGAGCGATCTTCTTCTTTCACCCGGTTGTTTTCTGTTGGGCGTGTTGCCGGTCAGGCAGCTTCGAGTGATGTTGGGTGTGTTCGACAGTTCGGCTATTCGCTTTACGGAGCTCTGATGCCTTTGAGATTGAGGTCGAGCTTGGAATTGTGCTCTTTCTCAAGCAGTAGTGGAAGCTTGAGTGCCCCACCCCCTGCAGTTTAACCAAAATTAGCCCAAGGTCGGGTGCGAAACGGTCGAGACGGGACAAACTCTGACAGAAGGTTACAACAGGCAGAGGTGCTTTGAGGAGACCAAGGAATCAAAGCAAGCCCATTCCAGCACACTGCCTGTGGGAAGGCACCTGACACTGGTCCATGGATGTAGTTTGGCATAGCCTGCTTACTTTCGGCCATCTGTTCTGGTTGCCAAAATCGCAAGCAACATTATGGGGTTCTTACGTCCAGTCAGTAAAGACTCAGTAAAGAGGATCTGGTCATGGTTAGTATGACTGCAAGGCATTCTGCGGCTCCGGTTGTGTCGCAGTGAAAATTCTCCACCAAAACGGCAGTCTGTCCATCGTCCTTTGCCGCCGCATCCTCCACGGAGACCCGCCTCATCGTAAATTCCAACACGTTGGCGCTCGCGAAGATGATGAATTGCGCTCTTTTGGGTTATCACATCGCACGACTGAGATCGCGCACCGGCCACAGTGCCGTGTGCATTTTGGGATGTGCGTCGTCTTCCTGCAGCAGTCCTGCCGCCCGAAATCATGCTCCCTTACATTGCCGTGCAGATGGTGGCCGCCACTCGTGTTTACGCCCGCCGCGTTTTGTGGTAAGGGTCGTGTGCATCGTGCTACCGCCGCAATGTGGTGTGCAGTTGGACTCACAGCGTGGTTGGCGATGCCTCAGGGTGGTTCTGGAGTGTTTCTTGCAACTGCAGTGCTTGGAATGCTTGGCGCTCTTGCGCTGTTTGGGATCTATGCTGACAAATCTTCGGGAAAGAACGCGCTGCTCCATACTCTTGCAAGTTAAACCGAATGATTTTCCAAAGAAGCAGTATCCTAGAGCCTTAAACTTTGCAACTCAGCTTTCCAAAGACAACGCTTGAGCCGAGTTGAACGGAGATCAAGCTCCGCTGGGATTCTGGGACCCCCTTGGCCTTAGCAAGGACCAGGACGTAGACGCTCCGTTGGACTTAGATGGATTGTGTGGATATCAGCTTGTTGTTCTTTTTGCGTGGGATTCGTTCTTCGGGATGGGGCTTCGTGATGTCTCCGGTTTGACGGGGATCCGGGGGTCAGGCTTCTTCTTGCTGCAGGCATCTCATTAGGAATATCTGGCAGGAGTTTCATGCCCTCTGGCTCTTCGGGCTCATCTGTATGTAGCTAAGCAGTGTAGCCAACCATTCGACTAGACTTTGTTCGAAATTCCGCATACGATTAAGAATGCTGCAACTACCTTGTGCTTCCATATGTGGGGGGGGGCGGGGGGAAGATGAATTGTGCATCCTTATTCTCTGTGTGTATTCTTTGTGCGCAGCGAGTGTGGCCAGCCTGAAATCCATAAACTAACCTAGCCCCAAATCATCACTTTCCAACTCTAAGGAAGTGTTCAAACGGCGCCGCGAGACAGAGATCAAGCATGGCCGTGCTGTGGCGCAAATCGTAGTGAATGCTGTGCTGTGTTGCAGCTTTGCACACATGCGTTGATCATTTTGGGTGGAGGAGCGCCTTTGAAGGATTTTGTGAGGTTCAGTCAGGCCTTTCGTCGCATCTTTCTGGAACATGCCAAAGTGCTGTTCTGAGGTTTCGGGGTGAGTAGGGGTTTGAGCTGCTACTGGAAGCTGACGTTTTCTTGTCCGCCCGAAATCCGCGGCATTTCAGTACGAACCTGGCGTCTGAATTTAAACCCTGGTTTCCATCTACGGAATGCCTCCCTCCAATCTTAGTCTTCGAGGAGTATGGTGTTTTGCCCTGCAAGCTATGAAACCCCGGAATCTCCCCACCCTACAGCCTAAATCCCAAGCCTTACGGCTGCGAGGTGTTGCCATGTTCGCAACCATCGGTCCGGAGACACAGAACCGGTGCTGGCTTTGGGATTCTGGGGTAAACTGCACGGTTTATGTGTTCAGGTTTTGGGTTTTAGGGGCTGTAACTCAGGGATTTGAACCGAGATGCCTTTTCGCTTGGGAGAGGTTCGGGGCGCAGCACCATCCAGCAGCGGGCCAACTGAAAATGATTGTCTGTAACTCTTCAACGAAGAGACCTCAGACGACAAACCCTGCGGAAGCCATGTAGAGACGTCGGAGCCTTTGGAACTCGATACGCTCTTGGGATATTCGCGGTGGCTCCATGATAGCTTGTGTAATTGGGGTTCTGGTCTGGGGGTTCCACAGTCCCGCGCTCAAAAACTACAAGGGTACGCAGCTACTGGTGAGAGGCATTCTCGAACCCATGCTCAACCTCCGTTCTTAAGACACGAATTGAAGGCTACCTAGCGATGCTGTGTGAATGCTACCTCGCCAGGCTATATTGTGCCGGAGTACTACAAGTTCCCCGGCTTGCTGTCTCCGTCGCAGGGGCTGAAGTTCGCTGTGGCTCGCTCGGAAAAGAGACCGAAAGCCCTTGAAGCGGTTAGCAGCGAAACGGATTTGCTTAACTGCCATCGTGAACTGTGCGGCGTTCTTAACATTCGGTGCATTGCAGCACTCAGGCTTCTGAGAACGCTCAGCTCGTTCTGAACGAGATGAACTTGATTTCTCCAGTACATCACGTTAGCTGTTAACCGTTTGAGGCCCTTCAGAAATTCACTGCTCAGGGCTTGAAGGATTTCAAGCTCCGGTACGTTTCAGATGAGGGTCTCGGATGTTGGGGCCTGTGCTCATCAGGACCCAAAGCCCGCAGCAAAGCAGAACTATCCCGTTCGGTATGTTCGAATTTCTTGAGCCGAGGACGTGCCAAATGGACTGAAGGCGCTGCCTGGCAGAGCTAGCAGAACAGTTTGCGTGATTTAGGGGTTTGGGGCCTCACTGCTGTTGCACTGGCTCCCACCGGAGGTTTTCCGTGATTTGGGAGCTCTGTAGTAAGAAGGGAAGCAAGCTGCAGTTTTCAAAAAGCAGAGTCCCCAACCTGAAGCCCTGGACACCAGACCTTCGATATGCTAAACCCAGAATTTGCATGGAAGCTGCAACCTATGTCATTCCCGACCCCAATGTCTCAAGCCTGAGTGGATTCCTGTCTGCAGCCTTGGGGGGAGAAACGGTGCGAAGCCCCGAAGCCCACAAACAGCTTAAGTCTCTGCTCACCGGCAGCGGTAGCAGCGAGACGGGCATTGGGAGCATTCTCTCTGTCAAGATCCTGAACGGACTTGTATCTGAGCTCCCAAAGCTGTTCGAGATGGGCGTCGGCTTCAGGAAGTTCGGCCACTTATAAGGTCAAGAAAAGCAAGAGTTTACAAGTTACAAGATTTCAGGAGTAATGGGCTGTATCCATCAACTTTGGACAAGCCCAGGTTCGCACGACAGATGTCAGAGCTTGCGAAGATAAGTTGCACCCCGAACCTGCAAGCTCCAAGCGCAAAACTTCAAATCCCGCAGCCATGAACACCGAAAAACGAGGGTTGAAGTCAACTCATTCAATAGCCATCCACTTGAGTTTCGCGGAAGAGCTGAGCTGGAAAGCCTGGACAGCCCCAAAACTCCAGCTTGGAAACCCCAATCACCTCTCGACTGTTTCGACTTTGACTGCCATACAAAGCCTAAGCGGCTTCGCCGGAATCTAAGGCTCTCCGTGGTCCCGAAGGAAGGTTGGGCGCAGTGGCTCGACTCAAAGTCGCTATTGCCAGGGTCGACAGATCAGAAGCTAGCTTCATCGCGCAAGCGGCTTCTAGAACGGCTCAGTCAGGTTAGCTTGAAGGTAGTCGATACTATTGTCGGAAACCTCCGACAGAAGGTCGGACTAAAGATACTGAACAGACACCGCAGAGTAGTCAGCGGCATCAGCTCTGAAGATCAGGCAGCAGGCTCGTGCAGGTCTGTCGGTTTTCTTGTTGTTTACTTGGCAGCGGCACCTCGGGAACACATGTGAGTTTCTCACTCTCTCCCCACTGCGACTGCAAGGAGTCGAGCTGTGTGTATTTGATTAGAAGCCACAGAGGGCATTTGTCTAATCAGAAACCGGCAGGCAAACCCAGCCACGAGATATCGTTAGAAACAGAGACAGAGCCTTCTGTGTAAAATCATGAGCAGCTGAGCGCGCGCCATGTGAGGATTTTGGCCTTCGCTGGCTTCATTGAGCTGGTAGTGCCTCCACAGCAGAAGCAGGACTCGGGATTTCGAGACTGGCTTGGCAGAGGAAACCACCATGTGTTGCTGAAACAGTGGTGCGTCGACAGTTCAGCATCGCTCCGTGTTATTCGGACAGACCAGCTCACAAGGTCAACAAAAAAACTTCCGAGCCAGGAAACTACGGCAGCCTGGCATGCTGGATTCCTGAAGTTAAGGTTCTGTGTGAGTTTTAATCCGGCATGTCTTTCCAGAGTCGTGAATTTTCGAAACCATGTTCACAATCGCCCCCCCGGGTGCAAGCCAGTACTGGTATCACAGATGTCCGTCCGCCCCAAAACCATAGATAAGGTCCACAAGCCTTCTCTCTCCACTCCCAGGAAAGGGTTTCCTTGGCCTCGGAGCCGTCGGCTTCGGCAGCTCCATCAACGACCCCACGGCTGCGGGGGAGAGGGGAGAGAGTTCGGACGACGGAGATTAGGGTTCGCAGCCGTTGCATGCAGAGCACCCATGCAAGTTTACGGGTCAGGTAGACTGCCTGTTCAGCGAACGTCCTTGTGTTACTTACGGTTACGGTACAAACAATATAGGTTCCGACAAATGAGGCTGTTGGTTAAGTACACCAAAGCGCAGAGAGGCTTCGGATTTCTGAGCCCATGCACGACAGTCCCCCGGCAGTTGCGGGCGAAGAAGCTCTCGGCGGAGATTGCAAACGGCAGATTGGCGCGGCTTGACTCGACAACACCCCTACAATCTGACATGCTGCTAGTACATGTTCGTGAGCCACAATGGCGCACCGAGCCCACAGAAGACTGTTCAATGGCGGCTTTACATGTTATCGGTCTCTCGGTTCTCCCTCATCCAAGGATGATGGCCATCATCGGAATGTTCTTCCAGGCCTTGCAGGGCTGAACGTGTGAGTTGGCTTTGCTTTAGATCGGCAGTACAGAACCCACACGCAATGTCGTTTTTGCCGGAGAGTTTTCTCGGTAGAAGTCAAGAGGCAACCTAGCTAGCATCAGCTCGTGCACCAGCTTCCCGCTTCAAACGATCGTAAAGCACAAATGTAGCCCCGGCCCCAACCTGTCGATCCCAAATCTTCATTTGACAACGTCAAGAGGACGGTCTCACCGGCTCCGCCTGGGGTGACTGGGCGCTGTATACGGACTCGCCCATTCGGGCATTCGAGGACGATGCCTGGTCGCTTAAAATCTTCTGTTCAAACCGGCAGCCGCCGTATTCCGACCCCCGGAAGGAAGCTTTGGGTCGCCATGTTCGTTTTGAGCGGGAAGCTTACCGTTCAGCATTGAGCATTGGGGGTTTGAGTGAACCTGTGCAACAAATCCGGGGACTGCGTCTTCAGGGATTGGGGTGCCGATTTTTCGATGCAAGATATCAAGTTGGAATCCAGCTACGCCAAGCACACCACCCCACAAAGACATAGCTGCGCGTTTGTTTCGCCTTCATCTGAAATTTTTTTTAGCAAAATCATACTGGTATTAAAGAAACGACAAAAAAACTAAGAATTTAAGGTCCATATTGATATGTCTGGTCTCCCAGCTGGGAATACAGGGCTCGGTTTCTTCCAGCGTTCTGAGTCTTGGATCATATTAGATCATGTCAAGGGATCCCAAGCCGCTCCCAAGCCGCTGAAGGCTTGCATGCTGAGACCTGTGCTGTGAACACCACTCATCAGTACATGCGGAGCTGAGGAAACTGGTGTCCAAGCGCCAGCCGCTTCGGTTCAAACTGACAGCGCTGTCTTGTGAGAACAGAGTTGATGACTGCTCCGAGTCGATTCAAAAGATCCAAGTGGTGAGTACATCATATGATCACTGTTCAGCAGAAGCTAGGCAAGGTTGGTGAAGGCAGAAAGAAACTGCAGGAGGGCTGATAAGCTCGAAAGGGCTACATCAAAGTCGTCCAGTGTAGTGTTCGTCTCTGTGAGGTGTCCCAACTTGGTTCCGACTTCTGTAATTTCCCTTCGTTGCTGTTTCAGTGACTATGCTGTTTTTAGCTTCTACTCTCCAGTTATTGGGTTTTCATTACCTCCAATCCTAAGTTTTAACTCGTCAGTGACACTCAGTGTTCCTGAAGCATTCAAGGTCTAGGCCGAGGGCCGAGACCTCGTCAAGCAAAATCCATGCAAATCCTCTGCTTCAGAGGTCGGTTTCTGGGACCCGCTGGGTCTGTCTGCTAGCGGCAACGTCTCTGTGCCATGGCTTTGGATCAGTCCTATTGAAGTACAGAATTCCATGTCGTTCAGAAGTGAGGTCACAGAACTTCGGTCATGCGCAAGCTCTTGAAGTTGTACATGTTACTGTTGTTTTTCCGTCTCAAGCGGAATGCTCAAAGAGCAAANAGTACAGAATTCCATGTCGTTCAGAAGTGAGGTCACAGAACTTCGGTCATGCGCAAGCTCTTGAAGTTGTACATGTTACTGTTGTTTTTCCGTCTCAAGCGGAATGCTCAAAGAGCAAAAGCAACTACATGCTAAATCCTGTAGTGCAGAACCTATCTCGCAAAGCACGGGCCATCCCAACTTGTAAAGCGCTTAACCAAAGCATACAGGGGTAGAGCCAGCACTTGCGTGTTTGGAGTAGCAAAACAGTGACGAGCGATCTTTCGTGCTTCATGGCCGTTGGTTTCTGTCTGAGCAGGATTGATTAAATCCTTCGGCTACAATTCGAAGTCTTGTANCAGCACTTGCGTGTTTGGAGTAGCAAAACAGTGACGAGCGATCTTTCGTGCTTCATGGCCGTTGGTTTCTGTCTGAGCAGGATTGATTAAATCCTTCGGCTACAATTCGAAGTCTTGTATGAAGGCATTGGGGGTGCAGATGTGACAGGACCGAAATCCACAACGTCGAGCTGAGCTGTACAGTAGTTGTCCATGCTTGGTTGTGGCATTGCATTCGAAGTAGCAGATCCCAGGTATGGGGACACTTCGTCTACAATTACATCCCTAAGCCCAACCCTTATTTCAGAGCACTGAAGCCGTCAGCTCAGGGGTCTTGCATGTATCTGGACCTCTGGGGCAAGGTTTCGTTCCCTCACAAAACAAACCTTCTTCAAGCCCCCAGAACAAGTAAATGCTTGTGGGCGTCGTGCCCGTGGCTTTCCACAAGATATCCAGCGCTGCGAGTACTGTGTATTGGCAGTTTGCTTGCTGAGCAATCCTAATCTTCTTGCTAGATGTCATCTCATAGTTGACGACATTGCAGCCCCTCGTTTCGACACTGCCCGCATATACAGCCACCAGAGGACTTCAAGCGCCGGAGAGAAGTGGAGCTGAAGCACGGCTCCTCGAAATAGTCCGGCCTAGTCATTAGTAGTCCCGGCTTGGATGATACTCCTCAAAGGTTTCGGGCCGAGCTTCGTGCCTCTAGATTCATTGGCCGCAGGTCTTGTGATTTGCGTTTCGGCCATTGGCCACAAACACCCTCAAAGCTGAGTCGAAGCCTCTCCAGCCACGCTGCACCATCTCAGGCCGTGTGGCCATGTTCGCTACGATTGGATATATTCTGCCGGAATACTGGCGCTTCCCAGGCTTGGTGTGCTCTGGAAACGAGTTTCGGGGTCTGGACGCCTCTATATGTGCAGATGTCATCAGTCCAAGACTCCGAGCCCTTGCAGCTTGTCGGGTCGTGTGGAGTTGCTCGTGTCGTGGCTCAAGCCCCATATGGTGTTTCACAGGAGTTTCCCTGAGGCTATCTTTCCAAGTACCTGGACATCAAGTTCGCCGATGTACCGAATGGTCTGTCGGCTTTCTCCAAGGCATGACGCCCCTGTTCCCAAGCCGAATGGCTTCGTCAGGGAGCTTGTTCGGATAGTGGAGGGAAGTTCTTTCTTTGTTTTGCTTCGTGGATGTTTATCTGCGGTCAGCGTCCACTGCCACGTGCATGAGTCATCGATGAACACCTTGAAGTTCTCAAATCTTCAGAGCTGGAAATGTGGAATCTCTCACACTCGAAGAAGCCCACTGCCGATAGTATAGGGGTCTTAACAATTACCTATACTATTTTGTGGGTTCCTTTTTTTCTCAGTATAATGGGCCCCAAAACCCAACACTAATTATTAAGGCCCCTACATTAGGAGCTTTACCCAAGCCCTGCAGGTGCCGGCCTTCGGCTGGCTCCAGATCGTGGGCTTTGCGGGGATCGTTGAGATCCAAGCCCGGCTGTCGATTTATGAGAAGACTTGACGGTTTTGGGATCCGGCTTCCATGAGGTGGAGACTTAGTTGAGGATGCGTAGTGGGGAGTACAGGGGGGGAGTGTAGGGGCATGCATTCAGGACATGGAAAGAAGTTGGGTGGCATTTACTTTCAACTTGCAACTTGTGATCAGGCCCCATGTGGCGGTGCTTAATGCCTCGCCTTGCTACAAAATCCTGAGATGCAGTTGGCATTTACATAGGGACGCCACCATTGCAAAAGCGCCAGATCTACAACGAGCAGATCAAGGATGAGCCTGGCAACTACGGAGCGGGCTTTCTAGGCTGGGTGCCATACCCCTTCGATAGAGGGGTGGGGGGGGTTGTTGTTCTCCATTTTGGAGAACAACAAACCCCCCCCCCTGTTGTTCCCCCTTCTTGACAGAACAACAACCCCCCCCCTTTTTTTTGTTCCCCGCTTCTTATCGGAACANCCCCCCATTTGCAAACCTGCCAAATGATTCATGATCAATTGTATTTTCTTCGCTTTTTAACCCCCCTAAAGCGTTTGCATGTGGCTCTCCCTTCTTGTGTGTTGGCGAACACGTTTTTATTCATTTCTTGGCGGCTCAAGACAGCGGGGAGCTTAGTCTAAGACAAGCGGGGGGGTTGGGGGGGGGCGCAGCCCGATCAATTGTATATTTGCTTCGCTTTAACCCCCCTAATGCGTTTGCATGTGGCTCTCTCCTTCTTGTATTTTGGCGAACACGCTTATAGTAGTAGTAGTAGTAGTAGTAGTAGTTCTAGCAACAGTAGTAGAAACAGTAGTACAGTAGTAGAGTCAGTCTTCCCTTCCTATTTCTTCGAACAACAACCCCCTCCTGTTGTTATTCCNAGTAGTAGTAGTAGTAGTAGTAGTAGTTCTAGCAACAGTAGTAGAAACAGTAGTACAGTAGTAGAGTCAGTCTTCCCTTCCTATTTCTTCGAACAACAACCCCCTCCTGTTGTTATTCCCTTCCTGCTTTTCGAACAACAACAACCCCCCCTTTGCAAACCTTCCAAACCAAATCATTCATCATCAATTGTACTTGCTTCGCTTTAACCCCCCTAACGCGTTTGCATGTGGCTCTCTCCNAACAACCCCCCCTTTGCAAACCTTCCAAACCAAATCATTCATCATCAATTGTACTTGCTTCGCTTTAACCCCCCTAACGCGTTTGCATGTGGCTCTCTCCTTCTTGTATTTTGGCGAACGCCCTTAAGAGTAGCAGTAGTAGTAGTAGTAGTAGTAATAGTAGTAGTAGTAGTAGTAGTAGCAGTAGCAGTAGCAGTAGCAGTAGTGGTAGTAGTAGTAGTAGTAGCAGTAGTAGCAGGAGTAGTAGGAGTAGTAGTAGTAGTAGTGGTAGTAGTAGTAGTAGTAGCCCCCTATTTCTTCGAACAACAACCCCATTTCCTTGTTGTTCCCCCCTTCTTATCGGAACAACAACCCCCCCCCTTGTTGTTCCCCGCGTTCTTGAGGACAACAGCCCGCCCCCCTTGTTGTTCCCCGCGTTCTTGAGAGAACAACAACCCCCCAACCCCCCCC
>BGNK01001389.1:11757-48396 GCA_003297005.1 Symbiodinium sp. clade A Y106 | reverse complement strand
AGTGGCAGCAGCCGATTCGGGCGGGGTCGGGAGGTGTCGTTGTGGTCGTGGTGGTTGTTACTCGTCGTGGTGGTTGACCGAAAGACTCAAACACCTGTGCAGGAAGAGCTGGGTGTGCAGGCGCCAGTGGGCGTCCTGGCCTTCACAGCGGGTGATGAGGGCTGATATTGGCTGATCTGACCTTTGGGTACGGCGCTTTTGGGTTGCGGATGATGTTTCGACCCTGAGCAACTCACGGCCCACTTGGTTGTACTCTTTTCCGCTTGTCCTTCTATTCTCGTCTGAAGCTTCGTTCCTTGTGTGCTCTTGCTTGATGCTGGACGTTTCTTGGACCCCCCATTAACAATCGGCCGTTTTCTCTCCAATTCGACATGGCTGTCGCAGGTGCAAAGAGGAATGCAGGGCTGTCTGTTCAGAGATCAGGCTTCTGGGACCCTGTTGGCTATACCCGCGACGGCAGCGTGGAAACCTTCAAGCGACGCCGCGAGACGGAGATCAAGCACGGCCGAGTGGCAATGTACGTTGCTTGGCATGAGAAAGTTCAAACTTTTCTGGGGACATCAGACAAAGCATTTCGTATTGTTGCAAGTTGCCAGCACCTTGCAACAAATTCAATAGAGAATTTTTTAGAGATGGGCGAAGATGCAAGAAATGACTCCTGGAACATGCATTGAGGAGCCGACTCTAGATGCCTCTACGAACATGCACGGCACATGCAAGCTCGAAGTGGATAGTGGAGTTGCATCGTCGCTACAGTAGATGATGCTGAGCGCGTGGGCGCAGTCCCTGCTGAAGTGCATCTAGATCTGTTTATGTAGGTTAGTTTGGAGTGCTTGAGACGGCAATGTTTTTTCTCGTTGGTTTTCGGCTCGGATTGCGTTGGTGTTGCGTGCAGGTGATTGAAGGAGGAACATGGCAGACCAAAAACGTCTATCTAGGCTCTAGGCACCTGCAATGTGCGAAACGGAGGCTGCCTAAACACCGCAACCGGGCAGACTTGCGCGTCGTGCACACAGTCACAGGGCAGCCGTAAGCAACAGCATTCCAGCTTTCTGTCGGCTGGAGATAAGGCGCAGAACCCAGAGCCCAGACGCCGAAGCCCAAGTCAGCCACACAAGTTCATGTCATCGTGGTGAGAAACGAGGCCACCATTGGATATATTGTACCGGAGTACTTCAAATGGCCTGGCTTCCTCTCTCCCTCCCTGGGCCTGAAGCTGGGCAGCAAGAAGCGCAGGGCTGTGGGATCGGAGCTGGGTCTTAGAACGGTGAGAAGATTGCTCGTTTGTTTACATGAAAGTGAAGGTTGGAGTGTGGATGACGGGAAGAATCGGACTGTTGCAATCCCACCCGGTAGGACTAGGTAACGACTAGGCCTTACGCTCCTGTAGATGTCCACGAAGCAATGCAGCCGGAATGCCACAATTGACAATGCCAGCATCAACGAAAGCTGGTGGGATGATCCATTCGTTTGGTACTGTAGAGCTTGGAGCCTTCCAGGAACAACACGAACAAGGAACACACCACCACCCAGTAATGCTGCAATGGGTCGTCAACCATGGTACAGCAACTTGGACCCCTGAGTCCCCTCAACTTTAAGCGCTGAACCAAGCACAGGAAGTTCTCTGACGTGCCGAATGGCCTGGCAGCCATTTCCAAGGCCGGTGTATGGTGTGCTGTAGTAGACTTTACGTTCATGTATTCGTGGTTCGGAAGGGGCCGCCGAGACTCATGAAGAACAAAAAAATGCTGATGGTGATTGTTGGTGCTGATGGCATGGCTTCCCTGATTTCGAAGTTTCTACAAGCCACATGGTCGAACTGTCGCTGACCTTGAAGGTACTTCCAGCCCCGCAATCGTGCTACGTCGGGACACGAAAAGCTTGCTCGAGAGAAGGATGAGTTCAGGTTGGGCCATTGGGTGCAGAGGAGCGGATCCCGGATCGGCACGGAAAAAGGAAAAACAACTCCCATTAGGATGTCTTTTGGCCTGAACTTGAACTTCTCGAGCTTTTACAGCTCGAGTTGTGTATGGTCGCCGTGTCACCCTCGTCCTTCAGCCACGCAACACGGGAATGCGACGTTGGTTTGTTTGCTTATGAGCAAGCTCGCCAACAAGTTGAAGCCTTTCAAAAAGAACTTCCAAAGCTTGAACGTTCGGGCAACACCTGGCAGGTTCCTGGTGCCGGCTGGGCTCAGATCGTGGCTTTCGCAGGCAGGATTTCGAGAGAGCTTGAATTGGCTACAGGCGCAAAGTGCCCTGAATGTCTCAAAGGGCTCCCTGCGCCTTTAAATATGCCCGCGTCCAACCTGAAGAACGACTCCAGATGTTCTCTAAATTGCTAGCATCGATGAAGCAGCAAAAACACTACATTTACGGGGCCGTCTGCTTGAAGAAGCTATTGCAGGATCGTAGAACCACCCGCATGGTAAGTCCCACGCCCAGCCGCAGGCTACTACGAGCTTTTCGTCTACAAGTTCAAGGGCGACCCAGGAGCATATGGCTGGAAGGTCCGGGTACAGATCCTACACGAAAATAGAAAGCTCAACGAAAGCCGGGCTGAGGTCGGGGAGCGAATGATGTCCAGAGCAACAGGGCTTGGAGAGGAACTTGTCGATGGCCGCGTCGGGATTCAGGGACAAGGGCTCCTAATGCGGGGTTACAGCAAATTATCGGAAATCTCGAAAGCATTGAGATCTCCCGATCCTCACCCTAACAGTGACAGGCGATCACATCCGCAGATCCCGAGGGTCTCAAGAAGAAACTAAACGCCGAGATCGCCAACGGACGTTTGGCGCCAGGGCTGCATCATGCTATTGAAGCCTGTACGGAACATTCCCATACAGACTACCGAAGAGGTTAGTGCAGGAGGATCTCCACATGCTCCAGCTTGGAGATTTGGAGTTTTCGTGGAGCTGACAAAATGCATCATAGTACTATACGCATATCCTAATATGGCTGTTTGGTCGTATTTGATAGTGGAGTGTTAGCATGGTAGTATAGTATTAATAGTTGTATAGTAGTGTAGTAATATAATCGTGTAGTAGTGCAGTACTATAGTACTATAGTAGTATAGTGGTATAGTGGTAGAGTAGTATAGTAGTATAGCAGTGTAGCAGTATAGTAGTATAGTAGTATAGCAGTATAGTAGTATAGTAGTATAGTAGTATAGTAGTATAGTTGTATAGTTGTATAGTTGTATAGTAGTTTAGTACAGGTATAGTAGTATAGTGGCCTTGCACAGCCTAGTAGTCTCGTTTAGTCTAGTAGTCTAGCAGTCTAGTGGTCTAGTAGTGTAGTAGTATAGTAGTAGAATTGTAGAGTGGTTGAGTAGTAGAGTAGTAGACGAGTAGTACGCCCGTAATATTATTGTGGTGGTATCCTCGCCGCAGTGTAGTGGTACAGCAGTGGTTCTGTAGAAGTACAGCAGTAGTACCATAGTAGGATCGTAGGAACTCAGTGCCGTTAGATGGATGCAAGCGGCTGGCATCTGACAAGTGTTTTACCAGGATGCAAACATTGATCAGTTGCTGTTCGCCGGACAATGTCATGCTATTTCGATTTTGATATGCGCAAGTGAAAGCTACAGAGGCTTCATTCAATGCACCCACACATCAATATGTGTGTGGACTTGCACGCGAACTGCCCTGTTTTGATCGTAACACAAGCACCTACTCCGACGTTCCGGGACACAGCCAATGTGTGTCCCTCGCCCTTCAGACCCGTTCGATAGCGGGGTGGGGGGGGGGGGGGGGGGGGGGGGGGGCGGGGTGGCTTGTAGTCCTGGATTTAGACAGATAGATCTCTAGGAATTCCAAGTCATGTGTTTGGGCTCTTGCTGAGGCCATGATGGCGATTATTGGTATGTTTTTCCAGGACCTGCAGCACAAAGGCTTCGAACTAGCCAGTGCTGGAAGCAGAAATTCCAAAATGACGGGCTCTGTCGATGGGATCAAAGAAGATGCTAGTGCAGCACGTGTATGTTTCGGAATGTCGATGGGTTGACAGCAACATCACTGAATTCAGCGTAGTAGCTCCCAATTCCTTCTTAGCCTCACCCCTAACGCAAAACCCAACACTGCCCAAATTAGAAGACGTAACGGTATCAAAAAGAGAGCTTGCCGCCTATCAGGGCACAGTTTAGTGTAACATGTGTCTGTTTGAGTTCGTAGTGATGCTATATACCTGCAGGTTGCTGTTTGGTAATACGAAAATTACGGGTTCTTATTGTGTGGTTTTCTGTATCAATACCTAAAGCACCAAAGCGATGCCTTTGGGCTTTCAATCCTTATCCCAAGTTCCATGGCCCACGACGAACCTTCAAATTTCCTTCATCCCAAACCCTCGCACCTCAGCCCTCAGTCTAAGTTCCTTCCAAGATTGTAAAATCGTGGAACATCTTTCAATCTCTCAATGTGTCCCAATCTCCAACGCAGACCCCTGCAGGACGGCCTCACCGGCTCTGCTTGGGGCGACTGGGCAAATTACACAGACTCGCCTCTCCGCGCTTTCGAGGCACGGGGTGGGTGGCAATTGCTGTTTTGGGAATGATTTCAGATCTCCAGATGGTTGCATCTGTTGTCGGTTCGGAGCCTAGGGTTAAGGCATATTCTGGTTGCGACTTTGGGGCTTGTTGGCTCGAATTTCGCACTTGGGATGTAGGTTCTTACAGTTGGAACGTCAAGTGCGTCATGACTTCGGGAGTTTGATGGAGTTTGTGATTTGTTCGTGATTCATTCGTTCTCATCCCTGAGCCCAAGCCTCGTTTGAGAGACCCGGGGCAGCGCCCTAGAGAGGGGAGGCAACTCGAAGAACTTAAAAGTCCGAGCTTACAGTAGAAGATCCAAAAAGCATCTGACAACAGGAAGAGCTTGGAGTCCAGGCACCTGTCGGCCCTTCGAAAGCATTTGCGGTGCAGAGATATGCTGTCTTTCTGGTTACTTACTGCTTCAGATTTGCCGCTAGCACAAGGGCTCAGGTCTTCAGGACAGCGCCAGCATTAGGCATTGATTTCATCGCCACCCTTAGGAGGGCATAGGGAAGTAAGTTCATGGCCTAGACGTCCAATGCTTCCGAAAAGCCGCCTTGTTTTGGTTGTTTTGCCGAAAAGACAAGGGTGGTCGACGGCTTTCAGGGGGGCTCGAAATGGAAAGTTTCGGATTCTACAAGGTGCGGCAATTTTACAGAGTCTTCCTATAGGGATTCGATTTGCAGAGGGTCTACACGAGTAGACCGCGGTGCCATGCAGTGTGAGACCTTTACGACTTTCACCAGGACAACAGATTAGTACTACCCGACGCTACCTAACACGGCTGAAGGTGCTGGTATCCAAGCCCTACAGACGCCCGAAGACCAACCCGACCCTTCCAGTCTCAGGCTTCTGGGACCCTGTTGGCTACACTCGTGATGGCAGCGTGGAAACCTTCAAGCGACGCCGCGAGACGGAGATCAAGCACGGCCGAGTAGCAATGTACGTGGCTCGGAGTGACTTAGAGCAGTCCTGGGTGAAGCTGGGAAAGTCCAGGCTTTCGGAACCCGGTGGTGCTTATGCCTGACTACCATAGAGGAATCTGCTCTAATCTGCGATCCCGTACGATCTGCGCCGGTGCGGGCGGCATCCCAGCTATCAACTCCAAAAAGACTTCACTAGTTCATTGGATGCATCAGAACTCTCAAGCCCAGACCAGACGCACCAGCTAGCTCAGTCAACTCTACACTAAACGGCATGTCCTGAATCGAAGAGGCTACTGTTGGTTACATTGTGCCGGAGTACTTCAAATGGCCCGGCTTCCTCTCGCCCTCTTTGGGCCTGCTTCTGGGCAGCAGGTCACAGGTTTGAGTTATCCTGTAGATTTTGAAGATGTTGAACCTTCAGCTTGAGTTGTTTGGGGCGCGTGGGCGATGCGTGTCTCGGCCTGTCTTTGCAGACGAACCCTGGGATGGCTCGCACGGTCCCTCAGCACTGATGGTTCGGTCATGGCTGATACCAGCAGCACCGTGAAGCTTTATTGCTATCAAGTCAAGCAGTCTGTGCTTTCAGACATCGAGAAGAATCCGACGTCCTGAATCTTACGTCTTAAAGCACACGGCCTTCATCGTCAACTGTTTCGGCTCCGTCTCAACTCGGCTCCTCTCCAAAGCTTTTCAAACATTCATGTGCTCAGTTCAGGGTTTAAGGTTTGAGAATGATCTGATTGTGGTTCGCGGAGGGAATCCGAGATAGGGCGAAAATGGGGCTGGAACTTGAGAGTTAAGGGATCAGGAACGGTTTGTGTCCTTAAGATCGAACGAAGGGTCCAGGGTTGTGGTTGGCGCAGGCTTCGTTTCGTTGTTTCGTTTCGGATTCCTCGCCAATCTTAGGAAGTTCTCGGACGTGCCCAACGGCCTTGCGGCCATTTCCAAGGCAGAGAGTTTTGCTTTTTGAGGAAATGGCTTCGGGGGCAGTGCCTTGTTCTCCTGTGGTAGGGTAGACTGGACTTTTCTCCCTTATGTTCCTGAATCTTGCATTCCTGCTTGAAGAAGACGTCCTAGACTTCTTAAGCCGAAAACTCGAAGAACCTATTGTTTCCCGGCCACCGAAGCCTCTAGCCCTTGGCCATATTCGCGTTTCAATTTGTTGTTTGATTACAAACCGGACGATTGGGGTAACAGACCCTGCCCCAACTCAGCCGAGAAAGTAATTATGAGCCTATGACGCGATTTTTCCCCTGGATTTCTCACCGGCTTCGTAAGCTTGGAGCTGAAGGTGTGCGTAGGATCCTTGTTTGAAAGCTTGACACTGCATATTGCAACTGTGTCTGGCAGCCGTGACCCTGTTTTGGCGGTCTGAAGAGCCTGCAACTAAACCCAGAGTGGTCGAACTCATTTTGGGGAATCGACATTGCCAACCGTGGAAGATTTGTGCGCAAACTTGTTGCCAGGAGCGTAGTGCGCAGTTATCCGACATTTCTGCAACGGCCCTATTCACATAGTTTCGCGTTGCTGCGAGATATTTTTCGCGTTCTTTACTGCTGCAGTTTCCATGAAATGAATACGTTGCTGCCACGCTACACTCTTGATAATGAATCCCCCAACTTCTTCACAATGTTCGTAACAGGAAGATGCAACAAGTCTCAAGCATACTTTCAAGGTCTCAGCCCAGCAGCCCTTGTGACCCGAAGCTCAAACTGCAGGTTCCGGGCGCTGGCTGGGCTCAGATCGTCGCTTTCGCAGGCCCATTTTGACATATTCGGGTTTGGGACCAAATTCTCGGGTCCAGCATGGTAACTTGTGCTAGAATTGCAACGCTTTCACCGCTCAGGCATGAAACGCATCATGTCAGTTGAGGGTTCGAAATCTAGAAGATTCTGGAAGTTTCCTGTTGTTGGCGACGTAAGGGCTTAGTATCGTGCTCTCTCTCTCTCTCTCTTGCGCTGTCTACTTCGGCCACTTCATGCAGGCCATTTTGCTTCATTACGTGCAGCATAGTAGCGCAAAACGTTGAATAAACATGCTCGCATCTCGGTCTCTCAGTCTCAGTGTCTGTCGCTGTTTTCGTCTCGGTGCTGTTCACGATTGTTTGATCGTGTCTGTAGACCACGCATTTATTGTGGCATAGAGAATTTGTGTGTTCGTCGGCACTGTAGCAGCAGCATCAATAGCCACCACCTTGGTCAGGGCCTCGTGACCTCTAAGAAGCCCTTGGCTTCAGAAACTCTGCATGAACTTCTTGCGTTGCAGCCGAAGCGCTTCCCACTATCACAGGATATTACGAGCTCTTCGTTTACAAGTTCGAGGGCGAGCCCGGGGCATATGGATGGAAGGCAGGATTTCAGGGGCCGGGTTCGGGTGGCTCCGTTCAGGCATTTCTTCACAACGGAAGTTGGCTTGCAGTCTTGCTCCCGCTGCCGTGTCCGGTTCGCTCGGGGTTTCCCCTGCAAGGTGTCTAGCCTACAATCGATGCCCAGATAACCACAACCCCCTTCGCCTCCACATTCAGTCGGTTGGAAGACATCTGATACCTTGGGTTGAGACTGCTCGACTGGAACCGGCGCTGCAGGAGCTTTTGGCGGGCCTCATTTGAGCTTACCTGTGCGATTCTAACTGCGTCCAGCATATTGTTTGAGGCTGCAGATCCATTCGTGTCTCTCCTGTCCGTGGGGAAACCATTGATGTCCAATTGGCTTACTGCACTGTTTTTTGGAAGAGTAGTCATTCGTGCTGCTTGTTTGATTTTGTCCTCGGGCTCTGATTCGTCTTGCTCTGGGCGTTGGTATTCGTGCTGTGTGTCATTCATATTGCTGCCACGGCCTGGTTTTCTTCATGCGGATTGCTGCACTTGATTTGCTGCTGCATTGAACCGTTGCTGCATCTCTAGCCTTCCTTTACGGTCGTGTTTCTCTCCGAGTGTAATTTAGTGGTGCCGCCAATACAGCAATGCCTGCTTTTCATCTATTGCATGACCAGCTTATCAGCAGTATTGTGTTTGAAGCGACTTTGAAGGTTTACCCGAACATAAAGTTGTGCCACCTGGCAAAACGGTGACACCAAAATCGAAGCGCCTGACCCAACATCGAATCCTGAGCTCCGATCCACAGATGGGTAAGCAGGGACCCACGATCAGTGTGCGAGTGATGATTAGCATGAACCAGAACGACAACACTTTCGTCGGAATTCTTGATCATGGTCAGAATCATGGGGGTTGCAATGCAAACACCGGATGGCATAGTAGCTGACAGAGGAGCAAGTAGAAGAGCTCACATTCCGTCAGGCCATCACTTCTCCCGATCCTGAGGGCCGGACGAAAAAGCTCAATGCGGAGCTCGCCAATGGCCGATTGGCAACTGGGCTAGAGGTTTTAGCAGAAGAATAGCAATGTCGGTAAACAGGCCCAACAGTTCATCTGCTTTGTAGACAACGGAATCATGGCTTTGTCTGGTGATCATAGAGCTTGCAGCTTTGCGACATGCCCATCTCGTTCCAGTCCCTATTATCGCCGTTCTCGCAATCAGTCATGCTGCGAGGTCCAAGACTGGTAGTGCTCGGACTACTCGATTTCACAGAGAAGCAGGAGAAGTAGAAGAAGTAGTAGTAGTCGTAGGAGTCGTAGTAGTAGTAGTAGTAGTAGTAGCAGTAGCAGTAGCAGTAGCAGTAGCAGTAGCAGGTCGTAGTACTAGTGCTAGTGCTAGTACTAGTACTAGCACTAGTACTAGTACTAGTACTAGTACTAGTACGAGTACTCGCAGTAGTACTACGACTCGAGCAATGACGTTTCTAGAGGGTCGTGACATGGAGTTCGTGAGGTATTTGTGTGGCTTTGCCATGAAATGTTATTGCAGCAATCGCTGAGTCGCCGTGAAGTCCGTGGTCTAGCCTCAACCCAGTCAGGTGGTTTCCCTAGCGCCCACTTGCACTCACCGAGTCGCAGCATGGACGGTAACAGCTGGATACAACAACTGTGCTACATCTGGTAGGAATTTGAAGTTAACGTACAGTCAACGTTCAGTCAACGTTACAGTCAACGTTGCGAAAAAGCTGGCAGGGGCAGCATTTTGGGCATTTCAAGCATCAAAAGCAAGAAATACCAATTTTTGTCGCTTTTTTATGCTTGAAAACTCCGAAATGCAACAACGGCCAGCATTTTCGCAACGTTAACTGGAACGTTGACTGTAACGTTGACTGAACGTCGACTGCAACTTCTATGTAACGTTCCGACTGCTGAGCGCCATTTGCATGTATGAGTTGGAGAGAGCCAGAGCGAGAGCCCGGTCGGGAAGTATGCGCAAGCCATGTAGGAAAACCACGAGCAGGCCAAAGCTAGACCCCGCTTTGAGGACTGTGGATGGAGGAAACCTTGCTTTGCTTTTGAAATATGTTATGTAGCTTCACCCCGCGCCCCCTTCTTAACATTGCTACGAACGCGGGGTTTTACAAAATCGTTCCAATGACATAAATCTTGCACCGCCCCAAAAGATCTGTCGTCAATGTTAAACAGGGGGTGCGGGATTGTTGCTTGGATGTGCACCCGAAACAGTGCATGTAGGTGGTGCAAGATTTCCTCCATCCACCGTAGTACTCGTAGTAGTAGTACTAGTACTAGTAGTACTAGTAGTATTAGTAGTACTAGTAGTAGTAGTAGTAGTAGTAGTAGTAGTAGATTGAATCAGCTGTGGATCTGCAGTGCCACGTTTGCAAACTTACCGCAGACGTGAAGGCTCTCTTCGCAGCAACACTCGGAAACAGTATAGACGCTTCGTCGCAATGGCTTCCCAAAGTCGTACCTTGCCAGTGCTCGTGGCCGCAGTGTGCTGCGTGGCTGTGCTTCGCAACTTCTGGGCCCCGAGCCAGCCGACCTTTGTGGCTCCTCAGCAGAGCGTCCACATGGGTTGCCAGGCACTGTCGGGTGGTGCTCTGGCCTCTGGCAATGTGCCCGCCATCGTCAAAACGGTGCCAGCTCGCCCTGGTGTGCCCGCCCACTTCAAGGTGACGCTCGAGACTCCGGATGGCACTCAATCTTTCGCCCCTTGTTTGCAGTTGTCTGCAACTGAAAGATTGGTGCTCTTGGGATCCAGTAACATATTTTTGTGCCGAGGGTACGCATAGAATCTGTGGCAAGATCGCGAACGGCAGCCAAGGAATGCCCTGAGGATGTGTACATTCTGGATCAGGCTGAGGAGGAGGGTTTGGAGCTGCCATACTCCTGCCGCGCGGGCTCCTGCTCCAGCTGCGCCGGCAAGGTGCTGGAGGGCGAGATTGACCAGAGCGATCAGGCCTTCTTGGACGATGACCAGATGGGCGAGGGTTTCTGCTTGACCTGTCCCTCAGATTGACTATAGAATCCGCAGACTGAGCTTTATGATCCGTAAACTGGTCTGCAATTAGCCCAGGTGTGACGTACGCCACCTCGGACGTGACCATCAAGACCCACTGCGAGGACGAGTTGTGAGTCTGCGTGTTTGGTGTTGTTAGACTTTCGCTTATGTCTTCTTTACTTGCCTTACTTAGTATGCAGTTGGTCTCACCGAATTTTCGACGCTGGCCTTTAGCCAAGTGCTGGCAAGTACCAAANTGCGTGTTTGGTGTTGTTAGACTTTCGCTTATGTCTTCTTTACTTGCCTTACTTAGTATGCAGTTGGTCTCACCGAATTTTCGACGCTGGCCTTTAGCCAAGTGCTGGCAAGTACCAAAGACATCCTCCAGTGGAGAAAACAAGAGCCTGCCATCTTGCGGCCAGATCCTCCAGAGTGTCACATCTCGTTGCATGACGAGAGCCACTGTGAGCGGCTCAGGCGATGATGGCCATCATCGGCATGTTTTTCCAGGCATCGCAGACGTTACAGCCAACCGTGGCGACTTGCAGGGTAGTTGTGCCCGGATTGGGCAGGGGCGAACATCATCAGCACCATCACCATCATCGTGACCATCATCATCATCATCATCATATCTTTTTTCATTAGTATTATTATGTGTCTTCATCTGCATCTTCACCTGCTTCTTCTTGTTCTTCAGCAGCATGCTCATGCTCACTCTCCTCCTCGGACACGTCATCATCATCGTCACCATCACCATCATCATCATCATCATCATCATCATCATCATCATCATCACACTCACCATCAACGCCATCGTCATCGTCATCATTATCACCACCGGCATCGTCATCTTCATCGTCATCGTCGTCTTCGCCATCATCATCATCATCACCCGCGCCATCAATTGTAGTCATCTGTGTGCTCACATCACCGTCGGAATAACATCAATGCCACCATCATCAACAACACGAGTTTAACGAGGAGGAAGGAGAAGGAGGAGGAGGAAGAGGAGGGAACGAGGACGGAGGAGGAGATGACCACTATGGTGGAGCGGAGGTGGTGATGGCGACCGTCGACGACGATGGTGACCATCGACGACAGCGACGACTGCGATGGCGTCGACGACGTCCGTTCTTTCAGGAAGATCCTGGAGCTGGATAGAGAATACAGAGCCATCAGCCCTCATGCGCATCAATGGTCTTCAACCCGGGACTCACGTTTGGAGGCTGGTCTAAAGCCTTACGGCCTACCTTGCACATGTCGGTCGAATTGCGCCAACGCACGGATCTCCCCTCCGAACCCTGGACCCTAAGCACCGACAGCTTCGACGCTTCCCGACCAACCCTGTCTGCTTTCAATCTTCAAATGTCTCACGAATTTCACTGAAAGGACGGCCTCACTGGCTCTGCGTGGGGCGACTGGGCTTTGTACACTGACTCCCCCCTGCGCTGAGAAGCTTTGAAGCGACTGTAGGGCTGGAACTTGTTAGAGTTAGTTGCCACTTATCTTGGACATAGGTACAGGCCTTCCGGGAATGGATTGTTGGAACAATCGACGTAAGCAGAGAACACAATGAGGCCTGTTATATGCCAAAATTAGAAGTTTGCTCCGTGATCCGGCAGAACGTACCGAGTGCCCCTACCTCCTGGCTTCTGCGCTGCCGTCCAAAATGGTCCGGCGCTGTCAAGGCGACGGTGAGCAGCAACAGAAAAGGAGCACAGCGGGATGTGTTTGTCATGTTTGCAGTCGCATACGAATCTGCAGTTCCGCATGACGACATGCCTCGTGAATCGAATGGCATAAACTGTAGATGCGCCGTGATAGGGGATCAGGCCAACACGCAGTAAGGCCTGGTAAATGACCGCCATCAATAACGAACTAGGACAGAGCCAAACAAGATCAAAGAAGTCTGTCCTTTCTCGGTGTCATGTGGTTCGTGGCTTTCGCAGAGCATTTGCAAGGTCAAGGTATTTTGTTGTGCATAGTTTCTAGGCAGGACAAGCTCCCTGGACCCTAACTCCACAGCCAACGTATTCTCGAAGTGGCGCACTTTGCACCTATCGACTTAATGCACATGTGGCCATATGCTGCAGCTGCTTTCAGCAAAGCTGCAGATTCTTATATAAGAATGTCTGGGAGGTGCTTCCCCCCCACCTCTCAAAATGCTCCCTATGGCCATGACGTGCGTGACATTTCACAGCCTTCTCGCTGCCGTTTGGAGCGCAAAGTGGCTTGAGCTTCTCCCATGGCTTGCAGTAGGAAGTCCTCTGCATGAAAACTGAACCCGAGTTCAACGGGACTTTGGATCCTGGCCCTGTAAACTGTTTCCGCCGAGAGTCCCATGAACATGAATGCAACTGCGTGCCATGTGACCACTCACCACTCAAAGTAGGAGTCACACTTACTACGCCACTACGCAACCCCAAACTCTTGACATCACTTCCCTTGACTACGCCGTCCTGCGTCACCCCATAAGCCAAGCTTGCAAAGTCGGCTTCGAGCTTCGGGAAGGCCCCAAACGCTTGACCATTCTCATTTGCGAAGGTGTCAGTGGGCTGTTTATGATCTAGGGCTCAGGGTTCAGTAGTTAACAGTTTCTGCCTGATCTGCTGGGCATGCGGCACTCAAGGGTAGGGCTTCGCTGGACCATTTGTGCTGGATGCATGCTTCATTTTTTGTATACTCATGTGATCTTTGGAATCCGTAACCACGACCGTATTTCATAGCCCCTGCTTCCCCACCCCTCCTGTCTCGTTGAGAAGCGTTTAAGCTTGGGACAGTTTTGCTTGCGTGCTTGGATCTTGTGTTGAACTGCAGCCGACGGTCCGTCGTAAAGCCTCAAAGCCAGTCTCATTTTGTTTGTTGTGTAAAAAATGATGCCTGCAGCTGCTGTCACTTTGCTTTGCTCTTGCTCTGAGCGCGCTTGTAGTCCTGTGAGAGCCCAGGTTGGGATTTTCCAAGAGGTCTATGTGAAAATACCGTGAGCTCTTATTAGATGTGTTCGCCCTGCAGTGCAATTATGCTGCCAACCAGAGCTTCAAAACGGAGAGTCAGGACAAAATGGACGCCACTGCGGGTGTCGACAACAGAGCAGCGTGGGCTTCAGACTGGTGCAAGTTGCAACGTCATGTTTGGCAACAGATTGGGGGCAGCACCCTGGCTCAGAAGCCACAGCTCTGCTGCAAGTCCAGGTCGAAAGCAAAGCCTGTGCCCTCCAGGAAAGAAAGCCCCACAGTTCTCAGCAAAGTCATCGACCCGGCAGCCTGAGTTTGATAGACTAGGAGCAAGACCAGGTTTATGCGAAGTTGTCCACTTCATCGTCGTCGTCTTTTGACCACCGTCCTGCAGGCGTCGGCGATGCTTGATGCTGCAAGTTGGTTCACTCCTGTTCTCTGTATACAGTATGCTTTGGTACATTTGCAACCCAGCATTGTTGGGTCACCGTCCCATGCCAGGCTATCTGCCGCGAAGTAGGCAGCGCTGCAGGGGTGCAGATTTGCGAAATCAGCAGTGAGTGTTCCCCGTCTGATCCCGAATGCAGGAGGGTCGCAGTTGTTGTTCCTTGATGGTTCGTGGTTATGCTGGTTGTGGTGGTGGTTGTTGTTTTGCTACTCAAGGTCCAAGGGCAAAAGAGTCTTTGACCTCGAGGGCCCCGTACTGCAGCCAAGCCGCAAGTTGCAGACTCCAGAATCTGAAAGCCCGAACTCGCAATTCTCAGCGATAGAGACATTGCTGATGAAGGTCAAAGCTTGTCTTCCTTGGGAGAGAGCCAGCCTTCGAGGTTGTAGATGCCTGAACATGAGGGCGTTAGTAGTTAGGGCTGGCAGAGAACCTCGTGAGTCGAAGCCTTCGCTTCGGTATGCTGTAGCCTTTAATAGTCCTGTCGTGACTATACTGATACATCAACCGTGGGCCTAGGCTTGCACCGGACCCAAACGGCTAAAGCCAACTTATTCAATTATTCAGCTTCCAGCCCCAGCCAGTTAAAGCAAAGCCACCCAGCCCTGCAGTTTATCCCGGAACGCCCAGCATGGCGTGGATGAGGCTTCGGGATCCTATCAGCAACACTCGTGGGGTGTTTTCTGTCTCAGTCTTTCAGATCGTCCTTCAGACGACCTCAGTCCGGCACATGCAATTCGAAGAGCAGCAGGAGTACCGACAAAGTGCTGCAGCAGGGTTTCGATTAGGGCGACAGCGGCCTTGGAGAGAAGCGTAGAAGGCCAAGACCTATTGCCATTTTCCCGTGCATGATGCGATAGTAGACCCATCGAAGGAGAAGAAATGTCAAGGATACTGCACAGGATCCAAATGTTCTCTCGCGCTGATGTAGGTTAAGCCTCTCGGCCACAGCCAGTTCGACGAAGCAGCTGGGGAAGCACAAAACCTCCACTTCAAGACTTCAAGAGAACAGCATCAGCATGTTTAAAGAGAATAAGCAATGCGACAGTTACCCCTCCGGAGTGACGGAAAATTTATGAAAATGAGCTTACATGTACTAATCGTGTAACGGCCTTCCTGGTGCTATTGTCCTGAAGCCCTGTCGGCCCTGTCCAAGCTCCCTGAGGTTACCATGTAACAAATCTCCAGGACTTGGCCCTCGATTCACGGGATGTCGCACTGAACTCCCAGGATGAACAGTTGGCATCGGAGCCATGACTTGATCAGAATTGCGGACCATTGGAAACGTTGCACTGTGGGAATGCTTGGGAACCGTGGGATTGTGGCAGAGCGCCGGAGTTCTGAATATCACAACTCCGAACATGGAAGCGGGGTTTGTGGAGGCACTGGAGAAGAAGATGTTGTGTTGTGGATGTGCTGTCGTGCTGACGGCGGGGCTCCCTTACTGCCCCAACAGAAGCCTCCAGCTTGAGACACCAGTCAGTGGCCCGGATACTTCCAGAAGCTTATACATCCCCTGCTTGTGAGAGCGGTGAAGCAAACACCCTTTCAACATGAGTCTTGTTCTCGTCGTACTCAGGATGCTACGGACTGCGTGATTAGGCCGGGAGGGCTTTCAGATGTTCTTTTGACTCGAAGGCTCAGGGGGCTCTCCGCTGGGCTTTATGAGGGACTTGACGACGGTCCTTGCAAGGGTTTGCCAAGAAAGTTTCTTCACTTAAGGTCTGCATGTACTGTCACACCCCGAAAAACATGGTCAACTGAGATTCTGCTGCGCTTGCGATAAGAACTGGCTCAGGTGCTGTTTGCTTTAAAGGCTGGGGTTTGGACCCGATCCGATTCGTCCGTCACGACAACAAAGGCCACACACCTGGTTGGTGCCGTTTTCAAACTGAAGCTTGTGGCCCAATGTGCGTCTCAGCCCGAGCGCTCAAGGACATCTAGAGCTTCAAACTCTGAAAATCAAAACAACAAACTCACAACTCGTAAACAACAGGCGGGAATTGCATGCCGTCGAAACCAAGCAAAATAACAACTGCCGGATTTCTGCTTGAAGGGCAACAGACCATTCGGATGTGAGCCTCTTGCTTAGTTCAAGATCAATCTGCCGGCAGCGGCCTGTTGCTGGGGACTAAAGGACATGGTTTGGATTTTCAGCATTTGGGATTTGGAATGGCTACGTCAGGCCCAGTGCTTTTTCTTGACTGAGAAAAAGGAGAACAGGAAGGGTCTGGCACACGAGAAGAAGCACAAGGTCCAGTTCTTCCCAGCCACCGCTTGGACCAAACCGGCTGCTAGATGAATCTCACCGAAATTGCAATGGTTGGCCCGATCTTTCCAACATCTCCGGTCACCGAGAGATGAAAGAAACAAATGGCATCCCTCCGCCTGGATGCAGTCGAGTGGCTTTTACACTAGCTGAGAGGCTCGGAGGGCTGAGCCAAAAAAGTATAGCAGAGCGTGTTCGATGCTTGACGGCAGGTGTTTCCAGCGTGTGTCTTTTGTGGCGGCCTCGTTTGTCTGCCGCTTCCACGTCTGGGCTCACTGTTCAATAATCGGAATGGGCGTAGGTTTGTTCTTGATGCTCTGCAAATCGAAGAGAAATTCTGGGCCACACTTTCCCTGAGCCTCGTATCTGCACCCACAGTCGCTCCAAGCCTCAAGGTGAAACAGATAAGCACAATTTCATTATTTGCTATCGAAAGCCGGTTGCCTCATATTCGTTCTTTGTGCCTTTCTGCTTATGTTTCCGGCAACGATCAGAAGATCCAGCCTTCGCGGTTAAGACTTGCGTGATGTGTACTCCGCTCTGATGTGTAATTACATAGGGTGATGCATATTTCCATGCCCTGATGCATGTTAACTCCCCCCCCCCCGTATCTATCCATCCACCTATTCAGCTATCTATCGGTCTGCCTATCTGTCTTCCATCTATCTATCTATCTACCTATCTACTATTTATCTATCTATCTATCATTCTGTCCATCCAAGCGTGTATCTAGCGGAGATGTAATGTGCGTATTCACTCCTGAAATGCCAAACCCTGATGCCACAAACGCTGCAACATATACAAACATCGAAACAAACACCTTCTCGTTTTCCCAGGGCGCCGTGTTGATCATCATCACCCTGCTTCTAATGCGCTCGACGTCACAGACGCTGCAGGAGCAATGGTTGTGTGACCTGATCTGCAGGGCCGTAACCTTTGCAGGGCCTGCGAAAGCAACAGGATTCGGACAGCTCCGGTGAATGTGTCCTAATTTTGCTGTCCTTGTTCCGGATGTAATTTTATTTTGGGGTTGGTTTCCTCTCTGGCGCAAGCAAAGAAGCAAGCGAGTAACTGCTACTGTAGTATTTCTAGCTGCTGGTACTTCATTTGCTGTACTACTACGACGACGACTACGACAACCACCACCACCACCACCACCAACGACCAACCACCAACAACCAACAACCAACCACAAACCGCTAAAAGCCAACAGCCAACAACCAACCACAAACCGCTAAAAGCCAACAGCCAACAGCCAGCAACCAACAACCAACAGCCAACAGCCAACAGCCAACAACCAGCAACCAGCAACCACAACGACAACAACTGCGGCAACAACAAACAACAAGCAGCACACCATAAACAACAAGTAACACATCACAAACAACAAACAACACCCAACAAACAATAAATACCACTCAACAAACAAGAAGCAACCGGCAACAAAGCTGCTACTACTACTACTACTACTGCTACTACTGCTACTACTGCTACTACTGCTACTACCGCTACTACTGTTACTACTGCTACTACTGCTACTACTGCTACTACTGCTACTACTGCTACTACTGCGGCTACAGCTACTACTGCTACTACTGCTACTACTGCTACTACTGCTCCTACTACTACGCACCGGGCTCTCTGGGCGCCCGGTACCCAGAGCAAAGTCGTTGTGACATGGTAGTGTGCGAAGTACTGTAAATTACAGTACTTTTGTAGTTTTCAAGAAACATGTATGTAGCACGGCCCAAAGCTCGTAAGGGACAAACTAAGTAGATTTGATGTAGTTGAAAGCCTTCGTAGTTGAGCTAAGAAGCCGAAAGTCGTGTAAATACCAGTAAATTATGTGTAGTCATAACAAGTTTAGGCATGAACGGTTTTCGGGTAAATGGCGCAGGTATTTTTGCGGGATTCGTTGCTAGGAACCCTTGTCGTTTTGAGAACACGCTCGTATGTGAGTAGAAGTCGCAGGCCTGACTCTGTAAAGAAGTAGCTTCACCGGACATGCACATATGTATATATATATATATACACACACTCGCACCCACACCCATACATGAGGAACTACAGTTCTGGTGACATGTTTGCACGTGCATGTAGTCATACGTCTTATGCTTGGTACCGAAATAAGCAATCTATGAGAAGCCCCTGAAAAACACTTGAGAAGCTATTGAGAAACCGGTGAGAAAGTTCTGAGAAACCTGTGAGAATTCTTTGAGAAACCTGTGAAAAAGCTTTGAGAAACCTGTGAGGAAACCGCACATCATCATATCATCATCATATCATCAGCAAATACCATCATCATCATCATCATATATTTAGATTTATCATCATATATCAAGAACATCATGTCAGATCATACGTCATCATGTATCATCGTACATCATCATATATCAGATAACACCATACCTCGCCCTATTTCATCATATATCATCTCGTTATGGATATCGTATGACTTTCCCTCAAGGCCAAAGAGCAAGAGGAAGAGGACGGAGACGTGTCCAGCGTGAAGAGCTGGGGCCCATCCTACAGGGTGGCAATGTCTCTTGAGTCATTGCACTTGCGTCAGCGTGTGGATGTGCCCGGACATGAAGATGATGAAGTGGCCCCAGAGCATGCGAAGGCGAGCTCTAGCTTGCATGATCGATTGGACGCAGCTGCTCGTCGAAAGCAAGCGCAGCAGAGCCGTGCGGCCAAATTGCTGCAGAAGGACAGTAAGTTTGGTCGCTGCAAAGTGCATGGCACCAAAATGATGCCACATTTGCTTAAGACAGGAGCCTGTGCAGGCACAGTAAAGCTGTACTGTTCGCGATGGTTTCGATTCCGTCGACCCTCAAGCGAACGATGCTGGGAAAGCCGAGCTTTGAGCAGCGGAGAGTTCGCTTTGTTGCCNAGTAAAGCTGTACTGTTCGCGATGGTTTCGATTCCGTCGACCCTCAAGCGAACGATGCTGGGAAAGCCGAGCTTTGAGCAGCGGAGAGTTCGCTTTGTTGCCGCCTTTTCTCAGACAAGAGTATGGGCAGATTAAAGCTAGCTTGGCCCGTGGGCAGTCTGCTTCCAGCAACTGGTGAGGGCAAAGCCCAATTTCAGCAGACTTCGAAGTTCACGGCTGTGCTGAGGTGAAACAAGCCCAGAGTGTGAGCTGTGATTTCTTCAGCAAAGCACGTTATTAAACCCCCCCACCCCCCCACCCCCTCCAACTAGAAGAATCGATGAATCTGTCGGGGCGCCGAGTGGGCCCAGTCTCTACTACTACTACTACGAATACTACTACGACTACTACTACTACTACAACAACTACTACTACTACTACTACGAAAACCGAAAACTTAATACTTACTACTAATACTACTAATACTACCACTACTTCTACTACTACTACTACCACTACCACTACCACGACTACGACTACGACTACGACTACTACTACTACTACTACTCCTACTACTACTACTACTACTACTACTACTACTACTAGTACTCCTACTACTCCTACTACTCCAACCACTCCTACCACGCCTACCCTACTCTCTACATGGCGTGTTGGGAGCGCTCAGCAGTCCTTTCTCGAAGACGGAAAGCCAAGAGGTTGCGCTGCGTCACATCGGAAGCCACAAAAAGAACGAAAGGCCTGCAGAAGAAACCAAGGTTGCCACGCTGTTTTTCGTGTATCATTTGTTATTCATAAGTGGGTTTGTTCCTGAACCTCGCACTGCTATGACTCGTGTACGCTTGCGTGCCTGTCTACCCGAACCCTTCCCTCGCAGCCCGAAGGCTGTGAGGCCTCTGCTGCTGTCATGTTTACATTGAACACCACGTGCACGGCAAGGAGACCCCCGAACCGGAAAAGAGGTTCGTGATGCCAGAGCCATTGATCGAGAGGCCGCCGTGCATGGGGGGACGCAAACCAAGCTAAATCATGCCCGAACACAATTGCTGCAAACTTCCATAGCTTTGGTGCGGATTGGGAATGAGGTTCGAGTTGCAGGTTTACATCTAGGGGGTTTTGAGCTCCGGGACTCTGCCACACTCACAAAAGTTCCATCAACCTTGGTAGCAACAATAGCCGTACCGTATCTTCTGGATGGCGCCGACTTCAGTATCTCTAGAGCATCCATCCAGAGCTTGGTAAGTCTCGTAAGTGGATTGTTGGAAAAGGTAACTGAGTTGGCCTCAGCGTCTGGTTTATCAGGTCTTGGATTTTCGGTTTAGGGAAGTCACCGAGGGAACGCCGAACAGCCGAACCCAGCTGAAGCGTGTCGTCCTCGGGCTTTGAGGCCGCAGTCTGACCATGCCGGGGCCCAATCAGTCGGAAGTGGGGCTAGGCACCGGAACCAGCATCAGTTGGCAGGAGGCCTTGGAAATACTGCGACACCCCGTGCCGTACGACTTGAAGCCACGCTTTGCATGCCTCTCTTGCAAAACTCCATCTAGGTGAACCTCTTGGCACACTGTGGCCGATGAGCCATTACTAAATGTCGAGTAAGTCGCAAATCCAATCTACAGGGATGCCCGGTATACACCAACTCACGGTAATCATCAATTCACTGTGTGAGCTAGCAGCTAGAAGAGCTTGTAGCGACATTTTGCCAAAAGCGACCCCGAAGAAGAGCAGCGTCTTGTCAACCCGGCGGAGCTCCAAAACCCTCTCGTTGCCGTGGGTTCTATCATTCGGGACTCTTCAGTTAGTGGAGTTGGTCTCAGGTTTTGTTTCAAGGACCTGACCTTTCGTTCCAGTCACGTGCCCTTGCCGTGCTTCAACACCTCAACACATGTGGGGCTCTTCGGTGTTGAGCGTCAGCTGGTTGTATCACAACATTTGACCGAACGGGGTGCGGCATGCAATGGCATGTCGTCGATCTTGATGTGAGGATCAGTCTGAAAGACATGGCATCATCGACCAGGCGGGCAGTTTGAAGTTCGGAATGCCAACATTTTCAGATGGCCATAGTCACTATGCTGCCGGTGAGTGATGCTGCTGATGTCACGAGGAGTTTGAACGGAGTGGGCGAGCCATCGACCAGGCGGAGCTGCAAGCTAGCTCTGACTGGCTGCGGTCACCAGGTGCCAGTGTATGAATGTTCAACACACAATCTGCACAACAGACTGATGTTGCAAACCAAGTGGGGTCGGGCATGTCACGTGGCCTCGATGCAAGGATGACTTTGAACAACATGGTCTCATCGACCAGGCGGGCATATTCCAATTCGGGAGGCCAGCAACTAGAGTTACCAGGTCGCGAAAATTTGCAGCTTGCAGTCATGAATGCTTGGTCTTCCTGCTGGCTTCGGATGTTAAAACTTGATCCTGACCCTTCCAAACTTGCCCAGCACATCAACACTGGCAAGTTCAGATGCAGGACCGATGCAGGTTGAAAGGTTTGTGCTAGTGGCCTCCCGAACCACACTGCAAAGCCCCTCTGGGGTTCATGCTGTACCCTGATGTGAAATCTGCATTGTGGGTGGGAGAGGCAGTTTCTTGGTTTGGTTGCCCTTACCTGCATCCCGAACAGCAGGAATGCAATAAGACGGAAGACCAGCAGTTTTGAAGCCTCGACCTGGATATTTTGAAGAGTTTTCAGCGCTTTCGTGTCGTCTCGAAGCCTGGGCTTTTTCGGAGCAGGCGCCGGCGAATCGACGAAAACAAGGCTGCTTTGGGCAGGGTGGGGGATTGGGAGGTGAGTTGAGTGCTACTTTGGATTCGTGCCCTCTAGAGTCTAGAGCTTCCCCTTCGGCAGAGTCGGAGACGCCAGTTCCAGGTCGGGTTCAGCCACAAGGTTGTTCTGGAAAAAACCGGCTTCTGCACACGAGACCCTGAACGACTGGTTCTGACCTGAAGCCTAGCCTGAAGAAGAAGAAGTCATGAAGGGTTTGCATCCGGCAAAAAGGTCCAACTGCACTGTGTAAAGTTTATCCACCCCCCATCCCGGCACACTCCAGAAGAGAGTTCCTGATCACCGAATTCCCGAAACCTTCATGCTTTGGCAGGCAGCGTCCTTCCTCCTGGTCGCCTTCCCGGGAAGCTTTGACCTTGGAGGTTTTTTTGATCTTGTTGAATAGCGTTTTGGCTCTGCGAGACTGTTTTCTGATTGATGACTGTTCACGATGAGCAAAGGGTCGAGATTTCAGCCGCCTGTGCTGATGGTTTTGCCTGGATCCAAACTTCAAGGAAGGCCATCGCCATCCAGTAAAGTTCACGGCCGCTTAAGTCGCACGACATCGAGTTGGTGCCTTGCACTTGCCCGTACTTGAAGTCTGCTTGCATGGCCGATGAACTTCAAGCTTTGGGAAGGGCTAGAGTCACAACGAAAACGTGGTGCACATGAAAGACAGGACGTCTGCAGAGAATGATGGCTTTCGGGCTGAACTGTGTCCCCGGCCGCCACATCCGCAGCCACAACCGCCTCCTCCCCGCACATACGTAGACATTGTTGTTGGGATGTCGAATTTCGCAATAGTATCTCCAGCGTCAAAGTGCCAACAGCACAGTCAGTACAGGTCGTCGGAAACAGCCAGGAAGGAGGACAAATGCTAAAGTGGCTTTTCGACCTATGAGGCACGGCCTTAGTTCGGTCCAAAGCACTAGTAAAGCACCCCAAGCTCCTTTTAACGTTGAAGCTCTGCATGCCCAACCGTGCCTTGTAAGGTTGAAATCATACCTCGTCCGAGTGGTCCGAGGTGCTACTACTCCTACACAGGGCAGGGGCTGATGCCAGCCAACTCATGCTTCTGCAAGCTCGCCAACAACGAGGCCCGAAAGCCAAAGCTCCAAACAGCCATTCTATTGAAGTTGTGTGCGCGCGTGTGTGTGTGTGTGCGTGTGTCTGATCATTTAGGTCTCGAAGGAAAAGGCTTGAGTTTCCAGGAGTCGAGGATAGCTGAAACCCGTTCGGGATAGTGAGATGCTGGTCCTTGTGGTGGTGCTGGTGGTGCTGGTGGTGCTGGTGGTGGTGGTGGTGCCGCTGCCGGTGTTGGTGGTGGTGATGATGGTGATGTCGGTGGTGGCAGTGGTTGTGGTCCTGGTCATGGTGCTTGTGGTTGCGTTTGCGGAGGTGGAGAACGTGGCCTTGTCGTTCTGATCTATTTTCCGTTGTTGTCGTCGTCGTGGTCGTCGTCGTTGTCTTGTTTGTGGTCGTGGTGGTTCTGGCCCCTTGCCCTTGCCCTTGCCCTCTGCTGTTGCCTCTTCCTTTGCCTTTGCCTTTGCCTTTGCCTGCTGCTGCTGGTTGCTGGTTGGTGCATGTTGCAAGTTGGTTGTCGTTTGTTGTGTGTCGGTTGTTGGTTGCTGGTTGCTTTTGTTGGTTGTTGGTTTTTGGTTTTTGGTGTTGTGGTGGTGGTGATGGTGCTGGTGCTGGTGGTGCAGCAGCAGCAGCTGCTGCTGCTGGTGCTGCTGCTGGCTTGAACAGTCCCGAGCAGCCATTTACTTAAAGTCCAACTATCCGGACCGTAGTAGATGCTTACCCGACTCCCGAAGCTAGTGTCCTTGACAGCGCAGGGCTGCCGATCGAAGTCTTGCAACTGTCCGCAAGGCTGCGGCAGTCATGTCGTTTCGAGGCCAGATGCCACCTGCACATGAGTCGGATGATCAGTGAGAGCCTTCTCTGGTTCTCATACTTACTCGCTTGCAATATGTGTCTAACCGAACGAACCGCCTGCTCGTCAACACCAGTCTTACTCTCACCGGGAGGTCGCTGGGAAAGTTGACTCATTGTTGCATGATTACTGATTACTGCTCATCGCCAAAGATCTGTCGCAGTGTTCGAGGCGATACCACTCCAAGGATGATGCCGCTAGATTTCTTCCCCAGACATTTTTGTACAGGTGCATATGCTTCTTAACTGCTGCATGCATGGGATGCGCATGTGTCAAGACGAAACGTTTCGTGAAATCATTGTTGAGAGGTTCGTCATGTTCGGGTTGGGTTGTCTTCCGATGCTGCAGCCGAGACTGATCGGCATCGTCATCTTAAAGTTCAAGTCGCAGTATTTGGATGCATGCGAGTTTAATCACTCTGTCACAGGTATGCCAGCATATAGCTCGTCCATCAATTCAACCAAAGAGATTGTAATTGATTTGCTTGTCGGCTCCGCCGAGTATCCAGCAGTTTTGCTTACGGAAGTAACAGCGGGTTCAGCCAGCGCGCATGTTTGCAACACAGTGTTGAGGACAACTGCAGGCAGCGAGAGCGGTCGAGAAAAGGTGTCGGAAGTGTATCGGCACATGATGCTCGAAGTCGTGATCACGGCACTAGCAGCAGCAGAAGTGGTGGCCGCAGCAACAGCACAGTCGAGGTGGCTTGATGTCCCCGCACCCCCCCGAAAACAGTGCCGAAGCCCAACCTCCGTGACAAGGCAGGGCGAAAGCAGCACATTCCGAAACATGAAGGGTGCGACAGGCGGGTCAGCTATTTTTTGGTTTCACAGTTCGATTTCAGGGTTTGGGTTTCGTGTACTGAAAACATGGCCTTAGAGTTTCGAGGTACTGGTGAAGGTGCGGGGTTGTAAGTGTTTTGGGGTTCAACAGCTCAGCACTGAGGTGGACCCTGGACTGTAAAACCAAAGATGACAATCATCGATCCTGCACCTTGTCGACCAGAACTCAGCCATTGCGGGAAGGTTGTTTGTTCCACGGCTTTGAAACTCCTAAACATGTCTCAACCCGATATGGTACATGAAGTCTTTGGCATTGGGCAGGCTGCACGAGTCAGCCGGCGGATGCGTTGCTCACCGTGCCGGAGTCATTTTTCCGCGACATACGTTGCTCGACGGCATGGTCGACCGGCTGGCCGTGGGTTGAACGGTGCTCAATCATGCAATACGATGAGTGCAATAAAATTCACTAAATCGCCGCTTTTGATGCCCACGAGGTTATACCTCAGGCTATGAGTGGGGCATGATGCGATCCCAAAAGCCCATCTGCCACATGTAGATTCCCAGCATTGAACCCAACACCTGTTCGATCGTCGCTTGAATGCTTGATCCTGAACGCATGAGGTTGAGACTTGAGAGTGATCTCCCTCACAGGGCGTCAGGAGATGTCAGGAGGACATGCCTTGGTTACGATGCGGGTGATGGGGTGACGAAGAAAAGGAGGAAGCGCGTGCTGTTGATGACGACGATGGTGATGAATGGTAATACAGGTGCTGACAGTGATGAAGGAGAAGGTGAGAACGAGAGTGAGATTGAGGAAATGGCTTGGTGATGGTGTCGGTTACCTTGTTGCCTTGCAATGATGACGAGCATGATAGCACGATAAAGTTGATGGCAAAACAGCCGACCTGAGTGACGACCGTGATGTAAGGGTGCGTCCAATGATCCTTACTTGATGCTTGAAAATACGAGAAAGGCAACATGATGGCGACGTGATGACTGTCATGAATGCCTTGATTTCACCATCGTCAGCAGCAACAAAAACCTTTCGCCGTGTCCATGACCATGCTTTTTGGATTTTCGGTTGCGCATCGTGCTTAAGCGGTTAGCTGAATACGCCAGTCGAACCGACACACAGACGCACACCGTTGGATGCAGCTGTGAACTGCAGCACTGATGCCTTAGAATCCCTCACAGAAGTACTCAGTCCAAGCCCATGATGTCTGTGTTTGTTTCTGCCGTTGTCTTTGGAGATTGCGTTCTCTTACTGCTAAGCTGTGTTGAGTGACCTTGCCCGTCCCAGCGCCACCAGGCTATTTGTCGACCTGGTGCCCGACAGGGTTTGGGCTGAAGAGTGCTTGCTTGGCATTGAGTGCACGGACTTCCTTTTAGGCAACAGGGGAGCGACACAGCTTGTATGATCATGCCGGTGTGCAACTTCGAGGCTTTGTTTTGCGGGACCCACAGTTCAACCCCAGCATCGTGCTTCAAAAATGGGCTTCGGACGAAGTTCCGTTTGTGCTGAGTGCCTCAACGGTAGACACTCCCTCTTTGCACTGAGGCTGAGTTCGGTACGTCTGTCCGTTCGTGGTCACACAGTAGGTTCGAGTTGCCGAAATCTTGCGATGTCTTCCTGATATGCAGAGGTGCTCGAAATCTGCTGGCCTCCATGATGCTGGCGGGATTCAATTTTTATCGCCCCTTGGGAACACAGAAAGATCCCAGCTGGGGCTTTAAGGGTCAAAGTATGTTTCATGCATGTTGGAATCGTCTGGAAGTTGGCGTACCTGGACTTGCATTATGTTTGCAGGCAGAGCTACTTGAGAAAGACATGCGAGCTGAGAAACACGTCATGTCAGAAACGTCGGAGCAGCTGAGAGTCCATGAAGCCGCAGATCCCAGCAAATGCTGGACTTTCCGAGCTTAGTTACAGGTGAAACTCGCTGGACGGTAAAGCTTTGGAATTCCGAGGCGTTTAGGGATGTACTGCGGGGCACAGTAAGAATTTGCCTGAGCAACTGGGTCAATCCAATTGTTCGTGTAATCTTGCACGCTGATTAGAGTCCCCCCCCCTCCCCGGAACCCCAGACAGGTACAAGTATACCAAGTCCAAACATCTTGCCAGGCCGGCCTCCCAAGAGACTCTGGGTAGCTGGTAGCAGCAACAACAAAAGTAGTAATCAGTAGTCATGGCCACTGCAATTGTGATGGCCTGCTCCCAACGAAAAATTCAAATTCTGGCAGGACAGGGTTTTTGCATTTATGGGTAATCCCGGCAAATCTCGGTATCCCAACAAGGCCTCAGAGACTTTGCGTTGTTTGGGGGGGGGGTCCCAGACTAATCGCTGGGAAACATTATGTAAGCTCCTTGAACTGGGAAACTTGTGTCTGGGCTTCCCTAGTTAGCTCGCCGCTTCCATCTTTTCAATCTCCGACACCTCAGATTCGCCATTCAATTTTGCACATCTGAGGTGCGAAAGTGGACACAGGACCGGGTCTGCATGTGTCACTATGGCATTTTAACTGCATCTCGTGGAGACGCAGACTTTCATTGCGCTCGCAACGAGTTCCTCCTTGTGCATGCAAGCTTTAGTTTTGTTTTCTGCTGATCAAGAATGCATTTATTTTGGGGAACGTAAACCTTTCCCTTCGGCCAGGGATTTGGGATGCACTTTTCCGAGGCTTGTTCTTAATACCTGTCAATAACGATCTCGACGTGAAGCTGTGAGGACCCGTTCGGCAATGCGTTCACGCTGCTGAGCATGCGCTTGGTCGGCAAGACTGTTCACGAATCCACAGCCATCCTAATCCGTAAAATCTTGGAACACCGCATACTAGCACATAGCCGCGTAGCCTTACATGTAAACTCCGACAGCAAGCATCGTGTGAGATTGACCCCTCGCTTTATAGCTGTGTGGGGTTTGGTTTGGAGCTTTGGCCTCGTAAGCGCAGCCGACAACTCTAAGCCGTTCTTGCTTTGACGCAACGAACCCCTGAATCCATGAGCTCCTGAACTGCTTAAGCTGCGCACCCTGTGACCTACTGTCGAAGGTCAGCGTCGGATGGCTGCATGTACATACTTTCTGCTCATGCCTCAGTGGAAGCAGTGTCAAGCTCCATTGCCGATGTGGGGCTTGGGGCGTTGGCTGAATGGACATGACCCAGAGCGAGTCATATCTGTCAAGCTGTATTGGGTCTTGGAGGGATGCTAGGGAGGGTTTGGGAGGATGTAGCCTCGGGCTTGCGAAGCCTATTGGGCTTACAAGGGCTTGGAACGTCTCAGGGACTGACAGGATACAATCCTGCAGCTTTCGTTTTTGTTGATGCTGATGCTGATGCTGCTGCTGACGCTGCTGCTGGAGCGGTGGGTTGGCCGTGACGTGGCCATGGCTGTGGCAGTCGTCAGTCGTCGTATATAGTCGCCGTCCGTGGCCGTGGTTATGGTTTTCGTTCTTGCTTGTGGCTGATGTTGCATGTACTTGTTGCATGTCGGTGAAAGTGATTGAGCATTCCCGAGGCCACGACGGTTGGATGGATGATCTGCCAGGTGCAGCTCCTTTGGCTGCGACCTCAGCAGATGAATTCACTATGTGGCAGTAAGCATCCAAGAAGGCCTGAGAGAAACTGTAGATCGTGAAGCTCCATCCAGGCCGAATGCCTCAAAGGTCGAAAGCCTCGAAGCCTTCAAACTCCCCACGAAGTGCTGCACGTACCAGGAAGGCCTTCCTACACCCTGAAGCTCCAAAGGCAGAAGCCTCCTTTCTTTGTGGCTCCTGCGTCAATGGGCAAAGAAGATGGAAATTGATTCGTCGGACATCAACTGCTGGAGCCCAAAAACCTGTCTTGAAAGCCGGAATCAGGGCTGGTGCAGTGTGATGTCTGCACCTGAAGATGCCGACGCACTTGCAGCTTCTGCGTGAAGCTCAGCTGTCACCTGGCCGTCCAGTTAGACTACTGAGGTTTACGAATCCGGGGCCCGGAAGCTTAAAGCGACATTCTTCAGTGAAGGCCGCAAGACGCAGTTTTGAAATTTGAGAATACCCCAGGGTCCGGATTCAGGTCTCGTGCCCCCAGAATGCGGTTTCATGTACCGTGCAGATGAGCAGACACGCCCTAAATGTGTGTCCAACCTAGCTCTGAGAGACTGTGGGCTGCCAGCCCGCTCCGGCCAGTAGCACGAGGAGGAGGAGGAGTGGTAGTAGTCTTAGTCTTATTCTGAGTCTCCGCGCCCGCGTTTGCGTCTTGGTCTTCGTCTTGATCTTGGTCTTGATCTTGGTCTTGATCTTGGTCTTGGTAGTAGTGGTCTTGGTAGTAGTAGTAGTAGAAGAAGAAGAAGTACATACACTGACACTACATTTTTTGCATACGCATACAGGTATATGATATGACAGCTGAGAAGATACTATGTCGCTGAACACAAACTCCAGATGCCTTTGAGGCGCTGCTGTGGGCGAGGCGCCTCTACGGTGCGCATGACCAGGACATGCGCGATGCTCAGTTGGTCGACTTTGAACGACAAAAGGGACTGCTAGTTTGGGACCTCGGAGATTTGCGAGGATGGAGTTGCACTGGCCAGTCTTGCCATCTTCCGAACTCGTCTAGAGAGTTGCTGGTACGCCCCGCATGCTGGACCGCCGAACTCGAAATCCTCTGGACCCAGGCCTTCCAACTGCAGCGAGATGGGCTGCAACATCCGGGGCATGGGTGGCAGGTGCCTTCTTTCTGTGGTTTACTGAGCGAACCGAGCTCCAAACACACAGAGCCTCGTAAAGCTGCGACAGTTATAGGAGGGGTAAAGCGGTTCTGGTGTCAACCCTGAAACCGAAGAGCCGGAGGTCCCTAACGAAGTCTGCAGCCTTGCAGCCCTTTTGGGTCCAGGATGTTGTGGTCAAGGCTTGGACAGAGTCTCTGACAGCCATCTGACACTTTCGCAGGTGCTCCTGCAATGCAGAGTGCACGGCGCACCAGGACTGCTGCCCCGACTACAGCATCTTGACAGCAGGCATGATGCAGAAGAAGAGCTCATGTAGTTGGCTGTTTCCAGAACATTCCGTGTTTGCATTCTCTGTTAAAGACTTGCCAAGGTCCTTGATATATGTACGTACTGGTGTTCATAGTTTCTACATTCGGCGTGGAGTAATCAGTTTTTTGCTTAACAGCTGAAGAATACCAGTACCAGTAGCAGAATAAGAGCACTTGAGCCAAAGACGGGGTCTCCGTTTCTTCAGCCGTGATCACTTGCTTTTGTGCCTTGTGAGCACCCTATGACCGAGGCCCGAAATCCTCTTCCAGAAGCTTCTTACGTCTAACCGAGCGCTGTCTAAGATCAGCTTCAGTTAGCCTGATGCCAACACCATGGAAGTCTGCCTAGGGCCTAAATGTTCTGCACACAGTGTGTCGTGAAGTCTTGAATAGTCCGAAGTAGCTCCTTGAGGTCGGGTCTGCCCAAGCTGACATGCTCTCAGCAAGCTGTGCTCCTCTCTCCGGCCAGGGGGTGTTGGGGTATTGTGCTACCATTCTCAATCGGGAGTTTGAGCTATCATCATGACGATAATCGCCATTGGCTACTCTTGCTGCAACAGCATGGACGACAGAAGAGGAACAACAAAACGAGGGTTGTTGTATCTAAGAGCTGTGTTTGCAGTCAGTATATTACCAGTAGTATATTGCTCATTGTTCCGAGGAAATAGTCAGCGTCATGCAAGTCACTATGCCATGCCATCTAAAGCCTCCATGACAACCCGTGCCTTCTTGGACCCCCAACCTGCGAGAAGCCTAAGCGGCGTGAAGCCCGACACAAGCCAAATTAATTACCCTGGCTTTGGATTTCTCGGTGGCTGGACGTCTGACATTGGCCGGAGCTTGGGGCTCTGAGCACTAGATTTAGCACGTTTCACATCTAAAGGACAGAGGGCGCAGTTTCCGCTCTGAGCCATTTCGGGAAAGATTTCCAGTCTTTTACACCAGCTTCAGTGAAAGCACCCTTTTCGGTTGCTAGGTGGTTAGGCGTCGGCTTGCTAAGCCGACGGGCATGGGTCTCCCCGCCTGAGCTGGAATGGGCTCGAAAGCCGCAGACTCGTCAAAGCATGTTACGGGAAAAGATTTGCTGTGGAGTTTCGGTTTCTTGGCAGCTGAAGCCATCCATACCCATCCTCAACAGCAAAGATTGTCACTCCAGCAAATCATTAACCAGACTCAACATTGATGCAACCCGGAACGAGTTTTGTGGTTGTCCATAACTTTTTTGGTGATGTACGTCCGTGTCTGTTTGTTCTGGGCGGCGGCGATTTGAGGTTGAATTTCATTCGGTACAGGGCGGGGGGTGGGTGGGCGGGGGGTAGCGCTCACGTGTGTGACCTTTCCGACGCACCCAGACAAGGGTTACCAATATGAGGTTTTAGGATTTCTTTCGTATTCATCAATTTTCGAGGATTGCTGACAGCACCGTGAGCAAGTGTAGGAGAAGGCTTGTACAAACAGAATACTAGAGCTGGAAGAGCTGTTGAAATATTCAAAGAGAGTGGGAGCTTCTCAAGCAGTTGATATCTGCAGACAGTTGGAGTAGTCGCAAGCTGATATCAACAGTGGTAAGCTCCAAACGTTGACAGGGTTCTTCTAGTGATTCTAGTGCTGTGACCGGGGCCGTGTGCCGATGCGCCCGCATCCCGTCTGCACAGAAGTGGACTCGAAACCGCCAAATAATCCGGAAGACACGGAAGACACTTAGATTGAGTTCTACTCTCATTCAAAAGTCTTACCTGAGCTCCGGCAGCCGAGCAACGCTGGAAGGTCCGCCCCCACTCCTACACTCAAGACACGCAAGACACGCAAGACGTTGCCTGGCAAACCCCCAGAAACTGCATAGCACAAGGAAAAGCCTTCGTTGCTTCATGGTGCTTGTTGACATTGTAGCCGCAGCTAGCTCAGCTTTTAAGGCTCACAGGGTTTTAGGTGCAGAAGGCCGCGTTGGCCATGCTGCCCAAACGCTGGAGCGGATCGCGGGCTCTTTGTTTCTGTGGGCTCCTGGCCATGTGCCGTTGCACCATGAACTTCGTCACGGGTGCCGGCACGGCCGGTAGAGGGCAAGCGACGGCACGCTGTGCCACTCTCGCACCCGAACGCCTCCATGACCCGACAGCAAGGGATGAAGTCTATGGCCAGCCCCTGAACGTCGCGAAGTACTTAGTAGATCTTCATGATGCCAAGGCACCTGCACCAACGCTGACAAAGGCTCTAGGCCTAGGCTAGAAGCCATGCATCTACAGCTCTGTCGAGACCTGCCTGGAGCCCTTTCCTCAAGACCTTGCATCAGGCACCTTTCGACTTCTGCGGGGGCATGATGTTCCAGCTGGTACTGTCAGACAAGCTTCGAGACCACTTAGCGCAGGCCATTGTGTTGGTGTATTCTCTCGTGCTACTGGGAGTTGTTTTGAATTAGAGTTTCTTTCAGGAGTTTCCAGAAGCACAAAATTTGACTCATGGGTCCTCCGACATGATCTTCCCTCTGGACTTGCTCCGAAATTTGCCCAAAGCCTGATCTCGCTTGCAAGGTCGGGCAGGGTGAGGGCAAGCAGCCGGTCGTCTTCGATTCGTTCAAGCCCAGAATGTTCATGACGCCAGGTGTCCTGGCATGATCATCTCGGGGTAAGGATCTGTACGCCCGTATGGGAGCTTTAAGAATTTAGACAGACTGCATCCAATCTCTCAGTATGAAGCTCCACACTCCATGTGCGGCGTCCGGAGGCTACAAAAAGGATGCTGCAGCCGACAATGTTAACATATTCCATGGCAGAGAGATCCGGCAGGCACGGGTGCATGTTCTGTTTTGTTGCGCCATGGTGGCTTGCGATTATTCTTCTTACGATTCCCGATACCCGGCTTGCAGGACCGGGGCAGGTAGAGCGAGGAAGACACTCTTCATCCTGAGATTGAGATGTTATGCTTTGCAACTTTGCAAGGGCAGGAGCGCTGTGATTCCTCCGATAGGTCCTCCGGATCCATTGGCAAGTTTGCATGAGATGCCAGGATGAGCAGGAACCCTAGAAACCCCCACCAGACCCAAAGAGTAGCAGAGAGGGAACTCGATCCACGGCCACGGACTGTCCACCTTCAATCTTGCAGCAAAAGGTGCCGCATGCAACTGGCGGCATGGGTTTCGTCCTCCATTTGAGCATGGCCGAGGGGGATCCTGCATCTTGACTCGCTCGTTTCGATACGTGTTCACTTCCAGTTGAGGCTTTGCGTTCCTTTCGGCTAGGAGTAGGAGGTATCAGATCTATCTGACTTGATGACGTACTTCTGACAATCCGAGGAAGGTTGGACACCACAGGAGATCCAGGAATACGACGGTTGGGGCCATGATAGCAGCCGCACTTGGAGAGACGGTGCGAGGTGGGAGCAGGACCGCATCTAGCTGTGTAAAAGCCAAAAGCATCATCAGCAGTTCTCTTCGATTCGAGGCTTTAGAGCATCAGCAGTTTTGCGACTCCAACCTTTCAGTTCCTGGGTCCCTGAATCCGACACAACAGGAGGGCTTCAAAAGCTTCCGGGACAAATTCGGAGAAAAGGCCTTCGGTCTCCACCACAGGCTTCCCGGCATCTTTCAGTGAGCTCCTGGCTGAAACAATTCATTGTTATCGAGACATACATTCAGCTTTCGAGAAGCTGTGAACTGCATGGAAGCTGCTGATCGCTGTTGTCGAGGACAAAAAAGACGGGTTCCAACCCTCAGCTCATTTCTACGCTTGAGGTTTTACCTGCACTTTGACTTCATGAACCGCTTTTGGCTGTCTGCTGAAGATGGCTGTGAGGGACATCCTGCCCGTGTCCTTTGAGGTTTCTTAAGCAATCAGCTTATGGGCCAGATCACGTTTCCTCGGGTTACATAGTTACACTGCTTCCAGATGGAACAGGTTCGGATGAAATTTCGGGGGGCGTGGGAAAACATGAGCCTACTCGTAGAGACGAGTGTCTTGAGAATGGCTCGAGACACTTGCGATTCATGGGCGTGTGGAAGAAAGATGAGCGTGCATATTATCGAACAATCTTTTATTCTCTAATCTCGAGATTAAGACGAAATTTCGATTGAAGAATTTCATGTTTGTTGATTATTAGTTTTTTTATCTGGTCGCAAAAAATATTCGTTTATTTACGTCTATTTGCAAATTTATAACTTACTACTTAAGAAAGATCTTGTTGCTTTTTTTGCTTGGGAGCCTGTATTTTCTATAATCGCTGGAAATTTATTATGCCCCAATAGCCACTAGGTTTGGAGTCCATCATTTACCTGGTCCCCGAACGCGTCGAGAGCGATTTTCGGGAAAGCGTCCGGGCAGCCGGTGTCCCGGTTTTTTGTCAATTTGGGTCGGTGTGCCGGTCGTGGTGTCTCGGCGTCGGGTTCCGTTCCGGTCGCGTGTCTTGTCGTGGAGCGGTCTTATCACGAAAGCTAGCATAGCTAGTCTTTCGTTTCTACTACGATAGTAGTGAGCCTCGGGCCGCGTGTAAATCACGCGGAAGTTTGGGGAAGAAGAAGAGGGGAGAAATGGGGGGAAGGAGGGGGGGGAACAAGGGGGAAGGAGAAGGGAAATAGAGGGAAAGGGAAGAAGAGAGAAAGAAAACAGAAGAGGAGAACAGAGAGATAAATAAGAAAGAGAAAAGAATAAAAAAATAGAGAAGAAATCATAGAAATAATATAAAAATAAGAGGAGAAGAAAGAATTCCTCATAGATATTATATTTATAGATATTATGAGCTAATATATGAGATATTTCTATTTTTTTCTCGATTTCTAAATTTCTTGTTATTCTATATTTTATTTGATTTATTTTTTTCTATTTATTAAAAAATACGAAAATTTTGTTATTGATTCTTGGATTCTTGAAATTTCGTCGGTAATAATTATAATATTATATAGGTTATTTTAGCTCATTTTAATTTTCGTTCTCTGATGTTATCTCGTTATTATCGGTATTTTGTTTATATCCGGCTAGGTGTTTAGAGATGAATTCTTATCGTTCGTATTCGGTTAGTATATCGTTCTTGGATGCGATCGTATTTCGTGATTGTGAAATTCTGCGTTTATCATTCGTTTAAGTTGGTGTTTGGGTTGGTATCTCGGCCATGAGATATATATTAATCGATGATTTTCATTATTTGTGGTTTCGAAGTGGTATTTTAGTGCTAAGAAATATGATTTATTTGTTATTTGAATGATGGCCGTAAATAAATACGATATGATTTCGTTAATTGCGATTTCGTAGTAGTATCTTAGTATTAAGAAATACGGTTTGCTGCCATTATTTGTGCTTTCGAAGCGGTACCCTAGTGATAAGAAGTACGATTTCTTATCGTTATTTGTGGTTTCGAAGAGGTACCCTAATATTAGGACGTACGATTTCTTGCCGTTGGTTGGGAATTCGAAGTGGTGCCCAGAGCCAAGAAATACGATTTCTTACTATTGAGATTTCGGAGTGGTGCGCTAGTGCTAAGAAGTGCCTTAGGACGTATGAATTTGTTGCCGTTATTTGGAATTTCGAAGTGGTGCCCAGAGCCAAGAAATACGATTTCTTGCCGTTGGGGATTTCGGAGTGGTGTGCCAGTGCCAAGAAGTACGATTTGTTGCCGTTATTTGTGGTTTCAATCTGGTGTCCTAGTGTTGGGAAGTATGATTTGTTGCCGTTATTTGTCGTTTTCGAAGTGGTATCCCAGTTCTAAGAAAGACGATTTTTTGGGAAGCTATTTGTGGCTTGAAGTGGTGCCCCAGTGCCTAGAAATACGATTTATTGCCGTTTTCTGAGATTTCGAAGTGGCACCCCAGTGAAAAGAAAAATATGATTTATTATTATTATTGATAATTTTGGAGTGGTGCTCCAGAGCTAAGAAATATGATTATTATCGTTATTTGTGGTTGCGAAGAAGTGGTGCCCCAGTGCTAGGACGTACGATTTGTTATTATTCTTTGCGAATTCGGAGTGGTGCCCGAGTGCTAGGACGTACGATTTGTTGCCGTTGTTTGTGATTTCGAAGTGGTGTCCAAAGTCAAGAAATACGATTTCTTATCGTGCCCTACGATTTGATATCGTTGTTTGTGGTTTCGAAGTGGTGCCCCAGTGCTAAGAAATACGATTTATTGTCGTTGTTTGTGGTTCGAAGTGGTGCCCCAGTCCTAGGACGTATGATTTGTTGAAGTTATTTCTGATTTCGGAGTGGTGCCCCAATGCTAAGAAATACGATTTGTTGCCGTTGTTTGTGGTTTCAGAGTGGTGCCCTATTGAGAAGTGCGATTTGTTGGGGTTGTTCGCGGTTTCGAAGTGGTGCCCTAGTGCTAAGAAGTATGATTTATTGGCGTTGTGTGTAGTTTCGGAGTGGTGCCCCAGTGCTAAGAAGTACGATTTGATGTCGTTGTTTGTGGGTTCGAAGTGGTGCCCCAGTGCTAAGAAATACGATTTTTTGCCGTTGTTAGTGGTTTCGGAGTGGTGCACCAGTGTTAAGAAATGCGATTTGTTGCCCTTGTTTGTGGTTTCGAAGTGGTGCCCCAGTGTTAGGACGTACGATTTGTGGCCGTTGTTTGTGATTTCGTAGTTGTGCCCAAAGTCAAGAAGTACGATTTGTTGCCGTTGTTTGTGGTTTCGAAGTGGTGCCCAGAGCCAAGAAACATGATTTGTTGCCGTTATTTGCGGTTTCGAATTGGTGCCCCAGTGCTAAGACCTACGATTTGTTGTCGTTCTTTGTGCATATGGGGGGATAATTGCGCCTTCTTTTTGGTTTGTTATTGCTTGTTGCGGCGACTGCTGGGGGTGGGGGGGTGGAGGGGCGGGA
>BGNK01001389.1:0-10381 GCA_003297005.1 Symbiodinium sp. clade A Y106 | reverse complement strand
CCCTGGGCGGCTGAGCGACTTGGGTCTCAGTGGTCATGACCCTGGTCACCGATTAAACTACTGCACGCTGGGCCTGTGCGAAGTGGCCAAAGCTGTCAGCGACGGCCTGGCGACCTGTTAGACAGCCCTTCTCGCCCGAGAGGCATGGTAGCAAAGCCGGCGATTGTAGCGACGACCAGTGGAGGATAGCCCTCGCAAACATGGCATTGGCTGTGAAGGCTCCAACTTTTAGCAGGCTGGGAGAGAAGGCAGCTACCAAGGCGACAGGAGCTGTCCTGGGCTCAACATTGGCTGCAGCAGGTAGGCCTACTGTGAGGCTGCCTCGCCTTCGCAGCCTTCTCACACCGTGGTCCTTCATGAGCTCTAAAGTGGACGCAGTCCGTATACGCCTCGACCGGTGAGGATAGTAACGTTCTTTGTTCAACACATACAGAAAGTACCACGCCTGTCACACGAAATGGCAGCCAACATGCGATTGAGGATGAATTGCTAAATGTCCCCACGACGATTTTTGGCAGCACATCCTCAGTTCCATGTTGAACCCTGTTTCGTGTGACAGACGTGGTACTTTCTGTATATTTCCTACTGATACTTCATTTTATTACTTACCGCATCGAAGCCTCGACAGGCCGAAACAGCGACTAGCATTGCCAAAACTCGAGTTTTAAGCACTTCCCGTGCTCCAGTGCTAGAACGTACGATTTCTTGTCATTATTGTGGTTTCGAAGTGGTGCCCAGAGCCAAGAAGTACGATTTGTTGCCGTGGTTTGTGGTTTCGAAGTGGTGCCCCAGTGCTAAGACCTACGATTTGTTGTCGTTGTTTGTGGTTTCGAAGTGGTGCCAGTGCTCAGAAGTACGATTTATTATCGTTGTTTGTGGTTCGAAGTGGTGCCCCAGTGCTACAACGTATGATTTATGTTTCGAAGTGGTGCCCCAGTGCTAGGACGTACGATTTGTTGCCGTTGTTGGGTTTCGAAGTGTCCAGAGTCAAGAAGTACGATTTGTTGCGTTTCGAAGTGGTAAAATCTACGATTTGTTGTCGATGTTTGTGGTTTTGAAGTGGTGCCCCAGTGCTAAGAAGTACGATTTATTGTCGTTGCTTGTGGTTTCGAGGTGGTGCTAAGAAGTACGATTTGTTGCCGTTGTTTGTGGTTTCGGAGTGGTGCTCCAGTGCTAAGAAGTATGATTTATTGGCGTTGTTTGTAGTTTCGGAGTGGTGCCCCAGTGCTAAGAAGTACGATTGGATATCGTTGTTTGGGGTTCGAAGTGGTGCCCCAGTGCTAAGAAGTACGATTTGTTGCCGTTGATTGCAGCTTCGAAGTGGTGCCCCTTTGCGACAATACAGAATGCGTGTGCTGGTATTCCGTGCCGTGCAGCAGGCCGCTTTCTGAAAGTACGAAAAGCCAAAATGAGCGCAGGTTGCAGCTTGCTTGGAAATGCGACAATACAAATATGCGTGCGCCTGTATTCCGTACTACACAGCAGGCTACTTTCTGACAGTTCGAAAAGCCAACTTGAGCGCGGTATTTTCTTCAGCGTGTAGGTTGCTTCTAAATGCGACAGTACAAACTGCGTGTACTTGTATTCTATACCCTGCAGCAGGCAGCTTTCTGAAAGTACGACCAGCCGAAATGAGCGTGACAGTTTCCTTACCGTGCAGGCTGCTTGGAAATGCGACAATACAAATGCGTCTTCTAGTATTCCGTACTGTGCAGCAGGCTGCTCTCTGAAAGTACGAAAATCCAAAATGAGCGTGACAGTTCCCTTACCGTGCAGGTTGGTGGGGAATGCATTAATACAGAATGCGAGTGTGCTGGTATTCCGTTCCGTGCAGCAGGCTGCTTTCTGAAAGTACGACAAGCCAAAATGAGCGTGACAGTCTCCTTACAGTTCAGGTTGCTTGGAAATGTGATAATTGCAAATGTGTTTGCTGGTATTTCCCACGGTCCTGCTTGCTTTCTGAAAGTACGAAAAGTCAAAACGAGCGTTGCTATGCAGGTTGTTTGGAAATGCGGCAATACAATATGCGTGTGCTGGTATTCCGTACCGTGCAGCAGCCTGCTTTCTGCAAGTACGGAAAGCCGAAATGATCGTGACAGTTCCTTACCATGCAGGATGCTTGGAAATGAGGCAATACAAAATGCGTCTGCTGGTATTCCGTACCGTGCAGCTGGCTGCGTTCTGAAAGTACGAAAAGACAAAGTGACAGTTTTCCTTACTGTGCAGGTTGTTTCGAAATTCAATAATACAAAATGCGTGTGCTGATATTCCGTATCGTGCAGCAGGCTGCCTTCAGAAAGTACGAAAAGTCAAAATGGGCATGACGGTTTCCTTACCGTGCAGGTTGCTTGGAAATGCGACGACACAGCAGGCTGCTTTCTGAAAGTACGACAGGGCCAAAATGAGCGTGACAGCTTCCTTGCCGTGCAGGTTGCTTGGAAATCCGACGATTCGAAAGCTCGTGTGCTGGTATTCCGTACTGTGCGTGCAGCGGCTGCTTTCTGAAAGTACGAAAAGCCAAAATGAGAGTGATAGTTTATTTTCCATAGAGGTTGCTTGGAAATGAGGCAATACAAAATGCGTGTGCTGGTATTCCGTACCGTGCAGCAGGCTGCTTTTTGAAGGTACGAAAAGCCAAAATGAGCGTGACAGTTTCCTTACCCCGCAGGTTGTTCGGAAATGCGGCAATACAAGATGCGGGTGTTGGTACTCCGTACCGTGCAGCAGGCTGCATTCTGAAAGTACGAAAGGCCATCATGAGCGTGACAGTTTCCTTACCGCGCAGTTTGAGATGCGACAATACAAAATGCGTGTGTTGGTAACCGCTGATACATTGTACCGGGCAGCAGGCTGCTCTCTGAAAGTACGAAAAGCCAAAATGAGCGTGACAGTTCCCTTACCGTGCAGGTTGGTGGGGCATGCATTGATACAGAATGCGAGTGTGCTGGTATTCCGTTCCGTGCAGCAGGCTGCTTTCTGAAAGTACGACAAGCCAAAATGAGCGTGACAATTTCCTTACCGTGCAGGTTGCTTGGAAATGCGACAATACAAAATGCGTGTGCTGGTAATCCGTACTACAGAGCAGGCTGCTTTCTGAAAGTACGAAAAGCCAAACTGAGCGTGACAGTTTAAATACGACAACATAATATGTGTGTGCTGGTATTCCGGACCGTGCAGCTGCCTGCTTTCTGAAAGTACGAAAACACAAATTGAGCGTGACAGTTTCCTGCCGTGCAGGTTGCTTGGAAATGCGACAATACAAAATGCGTGTGTTGGTATTCCTTTCCATACAGCAGTTTGCTTTCTGAAAGTACGAAAAGTCAAAATGCGTGTGGCAGTTTCCTCACCGTGCAGGCTGCTTGCAAGTTACATGGAAACCCGATATGCCCCTATACAATCGCCAAAACCAAATGCCTCAAATCGTACATCTTACCTTGCCCCTACACAACACAAAAGCCAAAGGCAACAAACCGTGCATCTTTCTATACCCCTATACAAGCAACCATAAAACCCAAAAACAATAAATCGTGCATTTTGCCGTGCTCCTATACAACCACAGATACCAAAGTCAACAAGTCGTCCATCTGACCATGCTCCTATAAAACCACAAATCCTAAAAGCAACAACACGTGCATCTTACCATGCTCCCACACAACCAGAAAATGCAAAAGCAACAAATCGTACATCTTACCATACCTCTACACAACCCCACAACAACGCAACAAATCATACATCTTAGCATGCACCTACACAACCACAAAAATCAAAGGCTACAAATCTTGCATCTTACCATGCCTCTTTGAAAAAACAAAAGCAATAAATCATACATGTTGCCATATCTCTGCACACATACAAAAACCAGAGGCAATAAATCGTACATATTACCATCCTCTGCACATATACAAAACCCAAAGTCACCAAATCATATATCTTACCATGCCCCTACACAAATACAAAAAAAAGATATCAAATTATATATCTTGCCATACCCTACATATTCACAAAAACGACAACAGACCGTATATGTCTTACCATACCTTTACACAACCACAAAAACCAAAGACGACAAATCATAGATCTTACTATGCCGCTACACATTCACAAAACCAAAGGCAATAAATCATCTATCTGAATATATTCTTTTACAACTACCACAGCCAAAATCAAGAAATCATATATTTTGCCATGCCTCTTCCCAATCACAAAATTCAATTGCAGCAACACGTACATCTTACTATGCCCCTAGACATCTACAAAAACCAAAGACAACAAATCGTACATCTTATCATGCCCCTGCACAACCTCAAAAATATCGAAGGCAAATCTTACCATGCCCCTTTATAGTTTAGAAACCCAATGCAATAAATCGTATATCTTGCCATGCCCCTACATAACCTCAAAAACCAAAGATAGCAAATCGTCAAACGTCCATCTTACCATGCTACTACACAACCACAAAAACCAAAGGCAGCAAATCGTGCATTCTATAATGCCCCTACCCATCCATAAAAGCTAAAGGTAATAAATCGTATATCTTAGCATGCTGCTACACAACCACAAAAACCTAAGATATTGAATCGAAAATCTTACCATGCCCCTATACAACCGCAAAAATCAAAAGTGATAAGTCGTACATCTTACCATTGCCCTGCACAACCACAAAATCCACAGGTAATAACTCGTACATCTTACTTTCCCCCTATATACCCGCAAAAATCAAAAGCCTCAAATTATACATCTTACCATACCCCTATATAATCCCAAAAACCAAAGGCACCGAATCATTCATCTTACCATGCCCTCAGACAATCCGAAAAGCCAAAGGCAATAGATAGTACATCTTACAATGCCCCTAGACAGCCACCTACATCAAAGGTAATAAACCTTTCATCTTATCAGGCCCTTGTATAATCGCAAAAATCAAAGTCATCAAATCGTTCATCTTACCATGCCTCTAGACAACCACAAAAAAGTAAAGATAGCAAGTCGTATATCTTACCATGCCCCTATCTAACCCCAACAGGCAAAGATAATAAATCATATATCTTACCATACCCCTATACAATCACCAAAATGACTCACGCGTAACTGACGAATCACCAAAACCAAAGGCAATAAATCATATATACTACCATACCTCTACACAAGCCCCAAACTCAAATACAAGAAATCATGCATCTGGCAATGCTCCTACAAAACAATATAAATTCAACATATCAAATCATTGATTTTGACTTACTTCTTGTATATATATATAAAGCAAAGATATTAAACTATATATCTTATTATCTCCCTAGATATTCTCAACAACCAAAGGCAATAAATCGTGTATCTTACCATGCCCCTAAACAACCGCAAAAAAATATCAAATCATGTATTTACCATACCACTACACAACCACAAAAAATCAAAGATAACAAATAATTCATCTTAATATGCCCTTACATAGTACCAAAAATCAAAGCCAACAAGCCGTACATCTTACCATGCCCCTAGATAACTATAAATACCAAAGGAGATGAATCATATATCTTGCCATATAGAATCTATCGTTCAAATTGTGCAGATAAATAGATAAAACCTTCAATTTGAAGTCATGAAATTTTTAGATTGGGATAATTATCACGTTGTTTTGAAAAATTGAAAATTCATAAAACATTTCTATAATATTTTATATAAACCGATCGAATCATAGAAAAAATATTGTAAATATTGGGCTTTAAATATCCTAAAATTTTATATCTCCATGCTTCAATTTCTATATTCATAAATCGTCTTCCATCCATATATATATATAATTTAGAGAGCTTACCTCCTCGTCTAAAATTTCGATTTTCAAGAAAATTTAGAAAACTCGACCCCAATAACTTGACCCCAATACAGTATTAATTAAATGTTAAAACAAGGAACTCTTCATCTCTGATGACAAACCCATCTTAACTTGGTGCTTTAGGGTCGAGGTGACGCCTCTGCTTAACTTGCAAGCTGTTCCCACTAAAGCTAGGTTGCGTCGGGTAAAATTCCAACCGCGTGTACAAGCTTTCGTGTGCAAGCTTGCAGTTGCAGTCACCACGTCCGTGTGAATTTACGGTTCAAGTGCTTCCGTGCCTTGCTGTGCATGCTTCCAAGGGTTGCATAACATGACTGCGAATGTCATTGCAAGTGCACGGCAGTAGGTGAGCTGTCAAATCTTGCACCCGCCCGCCCTCCCTCACATCCGCTAGCAAAGACTGCGCGGAGTGTCGTAGGATACTGCGTCATATTCGGAGAGTGTGCTTCGCATGTCTGAAGCCGCTTGCGGTCACCCCATCGTATTTAGACCCGGGGCCCCCGCCCTCGCAGGGGGCTGCACTTTCGTGTGCACTCCAGCAGAGGCTGAGAAAATGAAGGTTTGCGCGTGCAAGTGCATGTAGGTGGGAGTTGTGTCAGGAACTGTGCCGAGCGCTCCTGTAACTGCATGTCTGTGCTAAGAGTTACATGTGTGTGCTTCAAGCCCAGCTAGAACACCAATAAGCAGAGCCTCCCATATGACCCAAAAATACAAATATTCGTAACAAATCGGCAATAATTTTCAAAATTAGATAAGATATTCTATATATTAATATATACAATAATCATACTAAATCGACAAAAATTTCAACATAATTTAAACAGATAAAATCAAAATTCAATTTTTAAATCTTTTCACAAAATAATCAGCAGAATATAATATCTCTAAATCCTTAATAATAAAATCAATAATATTTACCATATACTTTGTCTCTGAATTTTTAATTTAAGATCATAATAGTATTTATTCGGATTATTTATTCATTTCAATAATTTTTTTTATTCTTAATAAAACGAAAATTCAAATCCTACCTATAATAGTAATGAATTATTATCGAGTCGGCGACGATATACTTGCGAACCTCTATTGCCTGCTAATTCTGGAAATACTATATATCTTTATACTTCAAATCCATTTAGGAATCAACTTTGGCTCAACCCCGCGACCCCAAAACGGATTTGCACACGAATCTCCAAATAAGGGAAACGTGCATTCGAAGATCCGCTATAATTCGGGGATCCGCCGCAAATCCCGTCTGCGGATCTGTCAAACGACGATTTAGGGGATTCATTTGCCAATCTATTGAGGTGTCCCGGAATATATTTTTAATCTATTTAGAAGAGCTGTTTACAACTCTATTTTGAATCCCGGCACTAGGACCGAAACGGAATGATCTCGAAAACAACGTATGTCTAAGAACCCGAAATATTTTGCAAATTTATTTTCAATTCATTTCCAAACGGACCCAACAATATATCCAATACACATCCAAAAACGGACCTATAAACGCACACAAATTCCAAACAAATTGTCAAACACATTCCCCCCATATATTAACAAGGAATTATTAAATTTCTATATAATAATCTATCATTAGTATACCCAAATTTGAAGGACAAGGCTAAGAGAATGAAAATTAAATTAGGCTAAGTAATCGTGTGCGATTTTTATTGTTATTATCGTTACTACCGACAATATTTCAAGAATGAATTATAAAAAAATTCGTACCTCCTTTATAGGCAGAGATAGAGTAGATCGGATGAGAGATAGAGTGAAGAGAGACTATGAATCGAGAAAGAAAGACCGAAAATACCTCATCTCAATATCTATAAAAAATTTATGAAATCTATTAAATCTAAATCTCTGCGGAAGCCGAACTTAATTGTTAAATTTACGAAATCTCTAAAATCGATTCGACTTATCGTAAGATTTATAGAATTTTCTTAATATTTCTCTATCTCTTTTATCCTTAATCCTCCTCCTCTTTTATCCTCCCCTCTCCCTCTCTCGGTTCGCTCCTCTCTTTTTTCCCTCCCTCATACTCTCTCTCTCTCTTTCTCTATCATCCCTCTCCCTCTCCGATTCTCAGTCTCCCCCTCCTGCTCTCTCCCCCATCCCTCTCTCTTTCTGTTCCTCCCTCATTCTCTCTCGTATTCCTTCTCTCTCTCTCGTTCTCTCTCTCTCGTTCTCTCCCTCTCTTCCCCTCTTCCCCTCTTCCCCTCTTCCCCTCTTCCCCTCTTCCCTTCTTCCCCTCTTCCCCTCTTCCCCTCTTCCCNAGTCAACGGCTGGGTTTGCAGCTTGAGGTAGGTGTAGCCGGTGGCGTGCGTCTGCTGTTCATCCCCCGACTCTTAACTTTATCCCGCATCCCGGCCTCGTCCCCGCGCCCACTATGGCATTATCCTTAGACCCTCAGCAGACGCATCCCCCAATGCTAGACCCAACGGACGGCAGCTGCTCCCCTCTTCATAACAGACAACAACTAAGTGCACGACCTAGTGTACGTTTGTTGGAGGCAGCTGCAAAAGGGTGGGATTGCAGAAGGCAGGAACACTGTAAGTACGACGCTTTGCAGTTCACACGATTTCCCCCTTTTTTTGGGCTTAGTCACGGTCTGTGGTGTCTGCCTTCGAGGTTGAAGCAACAGCCGTAACATCAAACAAGCAAGTCACTAGGACAGACGGTTCCCCAAAATAGGTATCTACCGAAGGGTAAAGCAAGGCAAGGAACACAAAACGTGCAGTGAACGAACACGGCAGGTGTACCAGCTCGGCAGGATCTATAGAGAAAGGTAGCGTACGGAAGTCATGGGTTCCCCTTTGGAAGGATCCCCCGCGTTGAGTGAATCTGCTCAGAACTTCTTATGCGAATTTGCGGGCTTAAAGCCCATGCAAGGTAGTGTGTTATGGTTCCGCGGCCCGTCCAATTAGTCAAGCTGCAAGTTGGCTGCCTGAGATATGCATGCAAGACCAGCAGCAAGGCACCGAATAAAGGTAACTTCAGAAAGCATCATGTCAGAAAGCAGTGGGAACATGTAACAACCAATCATCCCCAACAAGCCTGCAACTTTGCCGAATTTTGCCTGCGCTCACTTACTCATTGTGGTCTCCTCGTCTGCCACGCACGGTGTCTTGAAAACTGGGCCATGTGGGCCTGGACTTGCCACTCATGCCAGCGTTGGTTCGGCAGCAGTGTGACGGAATGCCCCCGTTGTGCAATTGGTGTCTCCCCCGTTGGTTGAGGAGCTCTCGCCGGTTCTGGGCCTTTCTGCAAGCACTCCTTGACTTCTTCCTGTGTCTGAAGGTCTCCCCTCCGGACCCCCACGGCCATGGGTTTGCCGGCGAGTCGGCTTCCTCCCCCTCGCTGCTTTGCTAGTTGCTTTTCTGAGTCTCTGCCATGTCCAAATCCTCGTGGTTGTCCCCCCAATCTGGAGGAGTGTCTTCCACAAAACTTCCGTCAATGTACTGCTCGGCATCCTCCCCCATATTGGCAGGTCTGAGCACCTCTGGCGGCTCGTCCTTTGGCGGTGTGGCTGCTTCCCCTTGTTGCTGCCTTCTCCTTGCCCTGATCTTTCTGCGGATCCCGCGGGGCCTTCGCAACATCTTTTCCACTTTGTCCGGAAACCGCATGACGAAGATTCTGTTTTCTTCGGCTATCCGGGGCATGTAGCGGTCGATAATGCGCACAAGCCGGTCTGCCTTTCCCCCAAGCTTGCATCGCTTGTGGAAGCGTTCCAGGTACCGTTCGTACTCTTCTCTTTCTTCTGTGCTTGGTGTTTCCCCCGCGGTATTGTCCACGTAGTCGCCCCCTGGACTGAGCTGAATGTCCCGGGCTATCCATTTGTCCAGCGGGCGGCGGGTACTGCATGCGCAATCTTTTGCGTGTTACAAACAGCGTCATCTGGCCATGGCCGGCGGTTTCTAGCTCTTCCCCCACTATCTTTGGCTGTGCCCTTCTTCTCCTTCTTGTTCCCCAAGTGGCGGCTCCTGGGCTGGGCGCGCACTCGCCTTTTCCCGTGCCGGAGGTTCAGTCCCCCTGGAAGTCGAACCATGAAGGCAGCACATTGGGTCAGCTCGTTCATGGGTTTTGCGGAAGCCAATGGTGCACCCCATCAGCATAGCAGCAGATTCTATATATTTTTGCGACTTCCGTAGCCATTGTCGCGGTTGTAGGCACTCTTCACTATCTCCCCGTCCCTGCCAAAATGACGAACTCTGGGTTAATGGATTCCCTCACCCAGTCAGGTCGCCCGGGGAGATCGTTGTGGCTAGGTATGGAAAGGAGCGTCTCCCCCTTTCAGCGGTCTACAAGAAGAAGCTCTTGCGGTTGCCAGGTCGCTCATAAGGAAGCAGGGATTCAAAGTCACCCCCTGGTTATATCTCGCAATCCCCTGAGGAGTTCCTGAAGCAAAGTAGCAGCAAGTATGTTTAGCTCAAGCACCAAGAAAAGCAACGAGAAATCCCCTAAGGCTCCCGCCCACCTCCCCCCCCGATACAAAAAGGCAGATAGTTAAGAAAGACGGGAGAGGAGGGATTTGGGGGGGGGGGGGGGGGG